>SNQJ01S0084676.1:0-34528 GCA_010110895.2 Picea sitchensis | reverse complement strand
TGTATATGCATGTGCATTGTCCTTCATGTCCAAATACCTTTATCAATCTTGCGGTCCAAAACCCATGACTAGGGTTGACATCAATGACAACAACCAATCTTCCAACAAAATGGCAGCTTGCTTCTTGCTCGACCAACAGATAGGCTCGAAACCAAAACTGAGTGAGTAACCATATGTGGACTTTCAATCAGTGATATCGCCAGCCCAATCGAAATCAGTAAACCCGATAAGATTTAATGTAGAGTCTATTGCATAATGAATCCCAAAGGTGTTGGTGTCATGTACATATTGAAGGATACACTTTGCAGCCTTCCAATGTAGCTCATGCGGCTCCTGCATGAACCAGAAAATTGTGCCAACTGCATATGAGAGGTTTGGTCTGGAGTGTGTGGGATACAACAAGATCCCCACTAGTTGTCTATACAGTGTGTTTTCAACTAGTGGAGTCTCCCCACCATCCTCAAGTTTGACTCCTGATAGGAAAGGAGTCGGAGAAGACTTGCATTCTGTCATGTGAAATCTCTCAAGGCTATCTCGTTTATTCTTGGCATGAGACAGTTTGATTCCTGATGCATCTTGACTAATCTCGAGTCAAAGCAAGAAATGTAGCAGACCCATGTCCGTCATAAAAAACATGTAATCCTCTTGATTGTAGCAATCACTGAATTTGAGCACCCGGTGATCAACAAATCATCGACATAAATAACTAAAAGTAGAAGTGAATCAATCATCCTGAGCATGTAGACATTCAGATATTATTTACAATGTAAAACGTTTTGTGATAGCAGGTAGAAGTCCATCTTGGCATACCATGCCCTCGGAGCCTTCTTGAGACCATAAAGTGAGTTCTTCAGTCAATAGACCAAAGATGAGTCCTGCATAAATCCCTGGGCCTGCTCCATGTACATCTCCTCAGAGAGATCACCATGAATAAATGAATTCTTCATGTCCATCTGATGGACTTCCCATCCCTTGGCTGCCACAATGGCAAGTGACAATCTTATGGAATCCATCTTCACTACTGGAGCTAAGGTCTCATCATAGTCAATACCATGAACCTGCTGAAATCCTTTGGCGAAAAGCCTAGATTTGTATCTATTGATCTTTCCATCTGTTGCGCTCTTGGTCCTGTAGACCCATCATCATCTGAAAATTTTCCTCCCAGAAGGAAGGGGAACTAGATCCCAAGTGTGTTTCTCGAGGAGGGAGTTGTACTCCCCTCCATCGCAGATTCCCAAAAGTTATTTCTAGTAGCCTCTCCATAAGATTGTGGATCTGAAGACTAAACGAAGAAAAGATGCCTGGAGGACAATGGTTCAGTGGCAGTGAGTGCAACAGGAGACTCTGCAAAATCTCACCGAGTCCTCCTAGTATTGGTTGGATCACCAACGAGATCCCCTGCATCTTGAAGAGTAGTTTATGCCCACTTGGGCCTCTACTCTGGCTCTGCAACTACATATGGATGATTTGACTCTGCATCCGATTGTACTAACTCTGAATCTAAATCATCTGATTCCTCTGAATCATAAATCTCGTTTGAAGAAGAGTTGGCATGTGCATGCTCATCATCTCGAACAGGTGGAAGAATGAAGGTGTCTACATGCAGCTGTTGAGGTGCATGCAATACACTTTCCTCGAATTGGACACTTCGCTCAATGATATTGGGCACTTCGCTCAATGATGAGCTAGTCCGAGGAAAGATCAATAAGCCTATATCCCTTCACACTATCGGGATATAAAAAAAAATTCACTCAGTGCTCTGTGGATCAAGTGCCTTCCTCTTTTTCAAAGGGAATCGGGGCCCATGCATGTGAACCAAAAAAGTGAAAGTGGGTCACTTCCGGTTTGAGGCCACTCCAAGCCTCGTAGGGGGTCTTATCCTTGACATATCTATGGGGAGATCTATTTTGGATGTATGTTTCACAGTTAAGTGCTTCGGCCCATAGTCTCTATGGTAGAGACTTTGTATACAGCATGGAAGATGCCATCTCCTTTAGAGATCGGTTTTTCTGCTCAGCAAATCCATTTTGTTGCAGAGTATGGGGAACTGTGTGCTTCAACTAAACCCTTTCCTCATGGAAAATATTGTGGATATCATGATTCACATACTCTCCCCTGTTATCAGTTATGAGGACTTTGATCTTCTTTCTGGACTGTGTATCAACCAAGGCTTTGAAATCTTTGAGGTGTTGAAAGACCTCAGATTTTTGCTTAAGAAAGTAGATCCATGTAAAACGTGAGAAATCATCAACAAAAATGAGAACAAACCTCACTTTGTTAATCAATGGATGTGGAAAAGGACCCATGAGGTCGCTAAGGATCAGATCTAAAGGTGTGGAAGCTCTCTGAGACTTTCCCTTGTCGAATTTCTCTTGAGGGTATTTCCCGAGAACACACTCCTCACACACTCCCTTGGAGAAATGGACGTATAGTAAACCATCAACCAACCTTTTCTTGCTAATTTTTTGCATGTATATGAAATTCAAATGTACAAACCTTTGGTGCCATATCCTACTTCTTTCATCAGCATGAGTAAGCAGTAAAGCAGAATCAGGTTCAATGAATTCAAAAAAAGTATACAATCTAGACTGTTGATTTACCTCACCGGTAGAAACCTTGGATTTGGTTTGCATGTTGTATATGTCCATGGAATTTGGTGTGAATATGAATTTATTTATGGTGCCATAATTCATCATCTAATACATGGAGAGAAGGTTGACATAAAGTTTGGGAATGTGCAACACATTCTCAAAGCTTCCATTGGTGAGTTAAATCCTTCCTTTGCTGGTGACTTCGACAGAAGAGTTGTCCCCCATAAGAATGGGAGGACCTTTGCATGCATCCAAAGAATAATATACTACTTTTGAGGTAGTTGTGTGAAGTGATGCTCCTGAATCAATGATCCAAGCATCTAGAGAGGAGTTGATGGCAATCAAGGCATGGCTAGATTTTGCTTTATTGGAATTTAGATCTTCTGTCTTCTTCTTCTTGGCACCATCGGGGATGTGATCTTCAAGGTTGTTTTGCTGAAGTATTTGAGACATCAAATCTTTTTTTTTTTGCATGCATGCAGATTCAAAATGGAATGCTTTGTGACAGTACATACATTTCTCCCCTTTTCTTCCCTTCCCCCCTTTGTATCCGGAGGCATCGGTGAAGGGTTTTGTGTACCCTTCCTTCTTCGGATGTGCATGAGATTTCTGTTTATATTTACATTTATATTTCTGATATTTTTGTCTGCCATCATGCATAGTGAGTGCATGCGCCCTTGGGCCTTTGATTGTGCCCATGTTGATGAGCTTGGTTTTCTTTTATGTTTGGGATTCGATAAAGTCCTCAAGAGAAGGCTTCTTCCAGGTGGCTCTAGAGGAGAATCTGACAGTATGGAATGTGGATACGAATATAGATAATTCAAGACCAAGCTTGGAGATAATGGTGAGAACCATTGGTTTTTCCTCCTTCAATTTATCAACCCCACAAGCTTTGAGTTGCGACAATAGATCCTTGAAATTTGTAAAGAAGTCTTGGATATTATCGAAGCTTTTTGGATCCAATGTGAGAAGCTCCACCTCCAAAATGTGTCCCCTCATCTCATCTTTTTTCCAAAGATCCCTTCCAAGGTGGTCCAGGATTCATTGGGAGTCTTACAGAAAGATATATGAAAAAGGAGATCGGGAGAAATAAGACTGCAAATTGTTCCGAGTGCCTCATCCATGCGATATAAATACTTGGATTTTTCAATGGATGATGTCGGTTCTATATCTGTATTCAAGGTTAACCTGTACAACCCTCCAGTTTAGATATGTATGTCTATTTTCTCCTTCCATGCAAAATGGTTGTAAGGTGTAAGAATGAATTCTTCTTGGAAATCCATCTTTTTGTTGTCTTCATCTTTTGTACCTGCAAAATATTTTGGTGTAGATTTTTCTTACCAGCTTGTCAGCTCCAATACCTTGCAAATGTGTTGAACCTGCACAAAATAGATCTAGATAAACAATAATACACACATTTTTAGAGATAATTTGAGAAAGAAGAAGAATGTGAGAAAGAATGAAAGAATTCTCATTAACCATTGCGAATAATGAATAATTTACACATGATATACACTGTATAACTCATTGAGTGCACACTGGAGGAGAACCAATGCTCCATAGTGGTGGTATATAGTGATTTGGACACACACCAACAACTATGGGAGTGAATTTCCACCTAGTGTAGTCTCTCAGAAAGTTATGGGAGTGAACTGCCACCTAGTTGAGTTAACTAGTCAACTAGTCTTCAGTTAACTGACTAAACAGAGAGTAGTGAGGATTTAACTCAAGAAATCAAGGGTAATGTGCCAGTTTGGTGATGATAACAAGGAAAGGTCTAATTATCATGGTGATGATCCCAATGCTTCATGGTGACAAAACCAATGCAACATCTAAACTCAACTCAACTAGTCAAACTGAAGTGTCAACTAAAAGAGAATATTCTCCAGATGGAATATTCTCCCCTAAAATATAGGAGACTGGATAATTACTAATTATGACTAATAAACAAGGAAAAAACTTAGGAAAAAGAAATCTTAGGTTTGTGTGAAGTAACTCCAACAAAGATGTACGAGTGGATTTTTCCAATTACAAAGATTAACTTGAATGTGGTAACCTTGAAGATAAAAATTTCTCAGGATATATTCCCTATAACCTTAATTAAGAAATGTAAACATCAATCCACTTGGAAGACCTTTATTTTCATGAGTTTTGAATGTTGAAAGTTTGTAAACATGTCTAATGTCCTTCATGATTTTGAGGCCTTATCATTTCATTTTTTTCTCAATGGAGATCCTAGAATTGAATCGCTCCAACAAGAAGTTGTTCCCCCAAGAAATTTGTGGGAACCATTTTTAGAGTCATATGTTAGGGTTAAGACATCAATAAACTTGGTTAATAAATTAAAGTAGTTAATTAGTAGTAGTGGATAGATTTCCTTGGCAGGTTCGTTAGCTAGCTAGAAAAGAAGGAAGTCGGTTGATTTTCATGTCATTTTTGGACTCATCATGCAAATAACACATCCTGTAATAAACATAATGTAATGAAATTACTAGTGATCAAATAAACCAATCCATTTTAGGGTGCTTATTGTGATAAAAAGTAGAGTGATACTATCTAAAATCGTATCATATTATGTGAGAATCAACATGCCTATCGCATTCGTACCGAATGATTGATGGAGAGAAGGAAGGTCTTTATGCACCTATAGATTGATTGGTCATGTTGGATATCGATCGTTTATACCTAATCAAATTCCTGATATACTAAGGATATTGATGATTTAAATACTATTGTTGTTTATGTTAGTCAAATTGAATATCTAGACCTCACTTATAAAATAAATAGGGAAGGATCTCGAGAACTCATAAATAAATCCAACTTTTTCTCATTCATGACTATGAGTGACTTCGGGACCAAGGATATGAGTCTCCCTTCAGTCAACCAAAGCGAGTGTAGAGAGAGAGGTTTCTTATATTCACTCTCCATCCATATTGTACCTCTGTTCTTTTTTAAGTGTGATTCATACTTAGCTTATGTCATGCAATTGGACAAAGGTGAAAATGGGCTACCTATAGCATCCCGCTCTTGCACACACTGAGTGAACATATTCTTTGAGGACACTTTCTTGCAAGTGATCCGGATTATTATACTATTCACCGTTTGATTATGAATATGAGGCATTATGGATATGATGATATGTTATTTTGTGTATTTACATAGACATGTGCGATTGACTGGGTTCTCCCGAGTTTGCAGGACTTGGACTTCGAGGATGCAGAGGCATCGATGAAACCCCTTGGACTCTGGATCGAGTCAGGGAGTGGACTATTGGGGTTTGATTGTTGTTGATATGACATATGCACATATGATTAGATGTTATGATGATTGATTTTTATTTTTGACATGATTCGTTGATGATGCAGGCTGACGATAGCTTGTTGACCATAATCACATGTGGAGTAGAGGGGTCATGCACGACAACTAGAGACTTTGAGGGAGAGGTGTGGACAACAACCCTTCCACAGCCTACTATTACTCCCATCGTGGCTCGAACTATAGGTTAATGATTACCTAGTTCGAGAAGACCTGTGATGTCGTGAGGGAAGACTGCGACAGTCCCTCATGATGATTCTAAGGGGTGCACAATAAGGTGGGGCCTTATTCCTTAGAGGCCCTTAGTCTCCCACAATATCACCTGGCAGAGTATTGAATCTAGGGGTTTTAGATGTCTACCAAGTCAGTCAAGAGGCCAGTGGCACTCTTAGAGCACGTAGTGTGTCATGAAGGGCATGTCGCGCAAGGAAAATGGAAAGAGGTGAGTGGCACCCTTGGAGGACGTAGTGCATCCTGAAAGGAACATCGCACAAGGAGAACAAAAAAAGGTGAGTGGCACCGTTTGAGCACCTAGAGCATCCTGAAGGGCACGTCGTGATATCAACGGGTAAGTGAATAAACCTAGTCATCCTTAAAATGAATGACGTGATAAGTACGATTTAAAAATAATTTCCCTAATAAAAATGTCGCCCAGCCTAGGAAATTAAAATTTAGGTCTAAGTGATACTTGTGGTAAAAAAATAATAATAATCATAATTAAACATGTGACGAGAAGAGGGTAAGAAATTCAATTAATTTATTAAAATCAAATTACTTTGGGGGATTAAATTTTAAAAGAGGAAATGATTGTTTTTCTACATATGCTAATTAAAATTTATTAATAAAACAGAGAAAGAGGTGGTTTTTATACACTTGCTAATTTGAGTTTTAGATAAAAAGGGAAAAGAGGGAAACTTAAAATAAATAGGAAACTAAGGGAAAAAGGGGAAACATAAATAAAAAGGGAAACGTAAGGAAAAACATGAATGACTAACTTAGTAAGGAATCTTGTCTTTAAGAACTTTCTAATTGTGAACTCAACTAGGAATTTAGTAAGGGTGTAAGTCATTTAAAATGTGTAAGGGAATATTGGGACACCAAGGAGCATTTTTAGGAATGCTTTTGGTGGGTGTGGGAAATATGAATAATTAAATAATTAATGAAATTATTTTTGGTGCAACTAGGGGGATGGGTGAGATGTGTACGGGGGAGGTTTTTCTGATTAAATTAATGAAAAAGAAATTAAATGGGATTTTGGGAAAGAAATCACTTAGAAACTCTATAAAAAGGATGGATGAGGAGGAGTATGGATCTATTTTTGATGCGTAACATTACGCTGTAGAATTTTTGTCTAGACTGACTTATCTTGTGGGAGCTGAGATACCCATCTCGGGTAACGAGTGGTATCTCGACCTTCGGAGGCGAGCTAGGTGCTAGTTGTTCTTGGTTTAGTGTGCATGGACCCTTTGCGGCTTAGGGGGCTCAGGGGGAAGAAGAGTACCCCTAGAATTGGTTGGGAGGTACTGGTGAAGTCACATTGGTTGGAAAGCAAGAGCTGGACGAAGCGCATGCGAGACATCAACTCAGAGCGGTCACCTGGGGCTACAGTACGCATGCTTTTATTTGAATGGTAAATTATTATTGTTCTTGTGCTTCCATTAATGTAATTCTATTGTGTGAAAAAATGTGTTCTACTCAACGTTTTTAATCGAGAACTTAAAGTCATTATAGCTTCACGTTCGTTGCATTGAATTGATTTGCTTGGCAATCGATCCCTGATTGTTATGACTGTTCTATTTTGTTTTATTGATTATTATGGAGAGAATGTGATTTATATTTCGTCCTCATCCCTAGATCATCAATCCACGCCTGAGTAGTCGCCTAGGAGTCGAATCGATGGTCATCACTTCGGTGCATAGCGACCTATAGATTCTAATGCCCTACTTTTTTGTGCATGGATGATGAGCAAAGGATGTTTTTGCCCATATGTCTTCCCCTATTGATTGTTCCTAGTTGATTGATTGTATTGCAGCTTCTAGTGATTGATTACCTCTACGTATTTTTTATATTTTATTCTTTGTGATGTTCATGTCAGACCCTAGCTCTTGAGTGGAAAACTCTTCTTGTTTGACCACTTGAATGACAATGTTTATTTTAAACTATTGTGATTGTGATTAAATTCATCTATTTGACAACTTCCCATTGTATGAAAACATTTTTCCTTACCTATTGTTGACTGTGAATGGGTATAGCCTTTTACATTTGACCGACAGTTATATAGCCATTTGAATTCACAACCACCCATTTTACATAATGATTGCGAATTTATTTAGTCACTTACCGGTTGACTGTGGATGCATATAGCCAATTCGAATGCAAATTTATGTATTGACTGTGTTTTTATGGAAATGAAGGTCTACGTTTTAATGTCTTCTTTTTTAGTTTTTGCAAACCGCGAAGAGAATGATAGTGATATTCTGCATTGATTTTGGTATCTTCTCCATTTCAATACATTCAACCACAATTTTTTTTTTTCTGCGTTTTATTATCTTTGATGGTGATCTTACCATGTGTATTTAATTGGCCAAACACAACTCACTCCACACACATTCAATTGTCAGGCAACGTGTTAGACTTCCCCAACCACACACGATCTTGCCAGCAATTTATCATAGATAATTTACTTTGAGTTGTCATTTGAATGCAGTTACACAGGCCTACATTTAGTATGACGGGAAAGGTTTGTGTGTTTAAATATATATCGGCATTTCCATTAATTGTATCCCAACACCTTTTCCTTGTCTATCCCGGTGAATATTTTAATGATATCTCAACGATATTGTTAGGTTGATTCGTAACGATTTTATGTTGTCATCATCGTGAATGTATTTACTATTTGATAGCTAACTTTTAGGATAGCAGACAATGAATTTACTATGATATCACACAACAAAGTTTTTGGGATATCTCATAGTGAATTTATTATGATAGCACACAACGAACTTTTAGGATAACACACAATGATTTTTGATACAACTAAACAAATTTGTACGATGAAACTCAATGAATTTTGAATGTTATGCACACAACGATTTATCACAACATCTTTTTTATTTTTATTACGACAGTAACTGTATTAACAACACTATTTTGGAAAGCAAGTTAGTCTTGTTAAGTGGCCATTCACACAGTGAATTGCAAAGTGATTCTCACAGGAATTGTATATATTGATGATGATGTTTTTTGTATCGCGTGAGTCTGAATTTGAGATACTGACAATGATTTTAATATCGTGTGACTAAGTGACTATTCTCCTCAATTTTCCTTGATGATAAATCCCTCGGTGGGACTGATAATATCTGCCTTATAAAGGAGTTGATTAATCTCAACTTTGATTGATGAGCTCTTCCCTTCATAATATCCGCATTTTGATTGACATATCTTCTTTTATCTGGGTCGATTCATTATCTTTGTTTGATGGATAACCTATCCCACCATTTTGAGTGACAAGTCTTATTTATGGTGGAGACTATTGTACAGTTCTTATTAGTGCATTGATTAAATAGTACCCAAGGTCGATCCTCAACTCTGTGGATTAACGAGGATACAAGATATGTAAAGGAATGACGGTATGTTTTTTTTCTAACTATACATTTAATGTTATCACCATGGTAATTATTGATGACGATAATTGACTATGATGGTTCTTAAAAATTAGTTTATTTAAAGGTTTCTCATCATAGACCCCACAAGAGAATGATACAGTGATCAGACGAAGAGGGTCTTGAGTATTAGTATATTAGAATGTTATAAGAATGCTATTAATGTTAAGAATGTTAAGAACGTTATCATAATGTTATTAATGTTAAGAATGTTATTAGAACGTTATCAGAATGTTATTAGAACATTCATTAAGTTATTAGAATGTTCATTGAATTATTAATGTTATAAGGTTAAAACATAGCTTGATGGAAAATGGAAATTACGATGAGTACCTTATGGTGTAATAGTTGATTAAATGTTCTTGATGTAATCGGAGTCCTAGGAATCATATTGAAATGATTTTATTGTCTTGCTACCCTCACATCGTAAGAAGTGTTGAAGGAATGTCCATATAATTAGGGGACCTAAGTGTTATAAAATTCTTGGCGAATATTTTTAATTTGGCATATCCCTATGACATAGTTTTTCTTAAAGCTATTTGTTGATGTTGGAGTGTATTGTAGACATAAATTGCGTCATTTGACCGATGTATGTATTGTATTATAAATTCCTATCACACCATTAATACTTGATAATTAATAGTGATGGTTGGTCATTGTTTATCTTTCGCTTTAGTTTATTTGATGTATGGAACAATGTCGATAATTGTGATCCTTTAGGTTGATCATGTGTCATGTTATTTATGTCATTGTGTTGCCTTAATGTTATCTTGATTCCGATGAGGTGTCGCATGATATGTTTTCAATTGGCGTGACAGAAAGATTGGGTGCTTGGGTCTAGTCTTCTTGTTTTCGATAGTTAACTCGGTCTCCTAGCGTGTTTGATTTTCTTGGGATATTGGTCTAGGCATGTTAGGTTGCGCCATGGTTACCGTCATGCCCGTCGTCTAGTGAAAACGTGATTCTTGATGAGGGGATCTTCGCACACCTTGATGGATAGAGGCAAAGGATAACTTGGTCAGAGTTTGTGCTTCCCAATGTGGTATTTGTTAGTTGTGTATCGTTGTTGGCACTTGGTGTTTAACACCTTAACACGTTTGGTTTTGTGCGCCATAGAGGTGTTATGGTTACTGGTCGTCAAGCCGTTGTGTCGGGGTTGTCTATGTTGTCCTTTAGCTTGTATGTGTTTCCTTGCTTGGGTCGAGCGGGTAGTCATTTCTATCTGTCTCTATTATTGCATGTTCGTCTAATCGCCTGATGTGATAGCGTCTGATTCGTTGTTGTTGTTAACTGATCTATGTGCATTGTGTTCATCGTCAGGTTGCGGTGTTTAACTGTTGTCGTTGTTTCCATCCTTCCTTTAAACAAAACAAAAAATCCTTTTTTTTTGCGTCGCATGTAGTCCTAACGACAGGGTCGTTACACTACGTCATAGTATTATACAATATTGTATCATTATTCACCACTTCCATGATAAATCTCATGATTATATTCTCTGCTTCATGTCTAATTCTCCCTTGATTGCTTCCATGATGCTCCCTCGAATAAATCCATCAAGGAGATTAATCTTGGGGATCTCTTCTCTGTGATAGATCTGTCTTGTACATAGCTCTCAAAATCATGGATGGAATCATGCATGGCCTCATTGTGGGCCTCCTCCGCTAGGAAAAATGGGCTTAATCTGATCATAAGTGACAAAATCAGAAAGATAGATAAAAAAAAGCAGAGATGTAGAAATAACCATGGGGCCTCAATTCCCTTTTGAATATTAAATAGTATACACATCATACAAAGCAAATACAATGAATGATTAACGAACTACATAAAACTAAGATTGAACTTAATGACTAACTAGAGTCTAGCTAAGTTAACTTGTTTTGTTGGCAGACTAATGGATAGGTGGAGATTATTATCTAACACTCCTCCTTAATCTCAAATGTTACATTCATTTGCATTTATAATTCCCAAGTGCTATCTTTGAAATTCAAAAACACTTTTTCCTAAAGGTTTTGTAAAAATGTTTGCTAGTTGATCTCTTGATCCACAAAATTGAAAAAAATTATCTCCATATTGACAAGCTCTCGGATGAAATGAAAGTGAGTGTCAATTTGCTTTATTTTATTGTTAAATACATGATTCTTTGATAATGTAATGGTTGAGTTTTATCAAAGAAAATTGGAGTTGGTTTCTTTTCCATATGTGTCAAATGATTTAAAATTCTTCTCAGCCATACTACTTGGCAACATGTTGAAGTAGTAGCAACATACTCTACCTCTGTTGAAGATATTGCAACTATAGATTGTTTCTTATATGCCTATGAAATCATATTTGTTCCCAAATGAAAAGCATAACTATATGTGCTTTTCATGTCATCTAAATTGTGTGCAAACTCATTGTCTTTGTACCCTGCAAGTGAATAATCTTCAAAAAATATGTACCACAAACCATAGTTAAGTGTCCCTGCAATATACCTTAGTATTATTTTTTGAACTTTCCAGTGAGAAACCTATGAGGATTCCATAAATATAGAAAAAAAACTTGTTGCAAACATTATATCAGGTCTAGTTGCAGTGAGGTACATGAGACTACGTACCAACCTCTTATATAGTGTTGAATCAACTGTTGATCCTTCATTTTGTTTTCTCAATTTTTTCCTTAATGTTATAGGAGTAGTTTTTGTCTTGCATTTGTCCATTCTAAACCTTTTTCATAATGTTTGTAGCATATTTTTGCTGACATACAAATATACATTGAGCAGATTTCTCAACTTCAATTCCCTAAAAATATTTCATGAGTCCAAGATCATCTCAAACTATGTTTTCATGGAATATTTAAATTCTTCTAACATCAAATTACCTGTACAAATCATATCATCAACATAAAGGAAAACAATGAGTATTTTACCTTCTTGATCTGATTTTGTATAAAGTGTTGGATCATTATTGCTTAACTATCTCCACCTTATTTTTTCCCTATTAGGATGATTTGAGAGTGTCCCAAGTTTGTTTTGTTGTGGTTTCACCCGTTATTTTTGAAAAAGGTGAGTCATCTACTAAATTTTGAATCCAGTGTTTGGATTTTTTCTTTCTTCCTTTGTTTTGTATGTGAATTTCTCTATGTGTTTGTCATGGAAGCCAAAGATCTTGTTGGTGGCTCTATGAATCCATTCTCTATAGGTTCCCAACATTCATAAGCTTGGAGGAATAATTTCACTTGCAAGGACCAGAACTATACCATCCAATTCCACTGATCACCTTATAACATTGACTTATTCTTTGAGGACACTGTGAGCAAGTGATCTAGTATAAAACTTGGTACATTATGATTTTTAGTTTGATTTATATGATTATGCTTTTACTATGAGTTATATTGTGACGAGCATTGAGATTTATATGTTGTTTCTAGATGTATATATTCACAAGTATTATGATGAGGGTTCCTGAGTGTGCAATAAATATGACAGATTGAGGATGTGGATTTCATCAACATAATTCATTGGACTCTGGATTGAGTCAAGCAGTGGAATTGTATTTTGGTTTGAGTATTTGATTTATATGCATATATCATTGATGATGAATTCTATATGGATTTCATGTATATGGATTATTGACATTGTTTTTGTCAGTGGATGTAGGCTTGGTGACACTTTCTAAACCGACTCACATATGGAGTAAAGAGGTCATACACAGAAACCAGACAGATGAGGGATAGGTGTGGCAATGTCCTTGTCACAACGTACTAGCACTCCCACCATGACCTGAACAAAAGGTTGATGATTACCTCGTTTTGATATGGGCCACGATGTCATGAGGGAAGACTCAGACATTCGCTCACGAAGAATTCCAAGCGGTGCGTAATAAGGTGGGATCTTTATTCCTTAAAAAATCCCTTAGTCTCTCACAAGGTTGACCAGTGGAGTTTTGAATCCAAGTGTCTAAAAAACTTCCAAACTAGTCAATGGCGACTAGCACCCTTGGAGCACGAAAGTGTGTCTTGAAGGGCATGTCACGCAAATAAAATTGTGATTCAATACAAATCTAGAAGGCATAGAAAATAAAATAAAAATTCTTAGACTTTGTTAGAAAAGAGAGTACAATTAATTATTAAATTATACACTAGAAAACTAACAAAGAGTCTAAGTCTAATATGTTTCACCAAGTAAAACATTAATTTGGAATAAGGGAAGTTATACTTAATAAAATAGTAAAAGGAGAATAAGAATAAAATTTGGGTATGTGCACATGTGTGTATGAAAATAATAAGAATAAATTTTTAATTAAAAGAAAATAAATTCATGAGAGAATACGTGGTCAACATAGAGTTAGTATCCTAAGTCAAACAACCACTAAATCCTAACTAAAAGAAGACTCCTAATCAAACTCAAACTAAAATTTAGTTATGGGACACAATAAAGGAGGGATTGAGGAACTATAAATAAGAGCAAAAATAGTAACAAATTGGAAGAATGTGAGGGAAAATGTTTTATTAATTATAATAAAAATGGATTTAACATGTGCAACTTGGGGAGAGTGTGACATGTGTTTTGGGTGAATAATAATTAATTTAATTATTTAAAATTGTTTAATTGTGCATAAGAGGACATGTGTCAATAAAAAATTTCCTATAAAAGGAATGGTGAGAAAGAGAAAACTTACCCTATTGTTGGATGAAAGAAATGCATTTTATTTGACTAATTTTACTTATGGAGAGTTGGGCTCAAGATTGTGCAAGAGGTGGAAGCCTCTCCTTGCGAGGGCAAGTTTGTGCTATTGAGTTTGGTTTTCGGTGTATGGCCCCTTTGTGGCTTGGGGAGCTAAGGGGTAAAAATAGTACCCCTAGGGTTGGTTGGGAGGTACGAGTGAAGTCTCTAGATTAACAAGTGAAGGAGTCAGATGTTTAACAAGAAAAAGGCGTTGCATCATCAACAACAACCTACTAGTTACGGTATTTAATAAATTAGTATTTTATTATTAGCTTGGATTTCACTCGAGTACTAGAAATAGTTCTAAACTTGGTTAAGAAGAATATTGTAGATATGACGCAGCAGTTTATTATTATGGTTGATTGTAATACAGACTCTCAATTAATGAGCTATTGTATCTTTGTTAAATTCTATAATGTTGAAATTTTCTTTTAAGAACAATTTGTTGTTGTAACTATGGAATTGAATATCAACATCTGAATCAAATGTATTCATATGAATGTGCGATGTTGTCCAAACTTGAGTTATATGATGTCTAGATGATTTTATCATGTGACAAATATATATTATGTAATTGAAATTATTGTTACTAAGATTTAATCCTCTGAATAAAAAGAAAAATTGTACTATTTTTTTGTATTGTTGTACGATTTGTTTTATTGTATTTCATATATATATATCGTTTCTAAATAATATATACTGTCAAGTTACCATGTTGATGCAGTCTTATTCTTAGACATAGTCTTGACAATGGGATTTGAGGTGGAGATCACCGTCCTACTGAATCATTACTTATTTTGGACCGAACATTGAGTCAATACTCATATCCGACCGTCTTTTGATTCTACTCTGATGGTTATGTCTTCAGTAATAGTTCCATTAAGTAACTATCAGAACTTACAATATGGATTATTATACTTTGATCCCTACAATCATCTTACAGTCTTCTTGTCTAACGCAAATAACGATAGAACTCTTGTATTTATCTATGTGATCAACTGCGAAAATTTTAGCAAGCAATCGTCGAGTAGGCACCAGAAGAATATATGCCTATCTAACCTTAATGAATCCCTTTTGTTCCGATTCAACATGAATTCAATTAAGATTTATGTTTGTTCCATATCGCTCCTTTCGCTAGGGATTTTATAACCGATGAATCTTTTTCAAGATTTTGGTTGATAGTAAAACTTGTAAGAAGAGTAAATGTTCATATTTTATGTGATTTTGGAAGTTATTTCTAATTGTAATTTTATTGGTTATTCCTAAGTGTAGTTGTGAAAGGGTTTATTGATAACTCATGTCTTTTAGGTCTTTTATAGTATAAATAGAGACCTTATATCTAGTCATTTTGATCACTCATTGAATATAAGTACACACTTATTTAGGAGGCTATTCTTGGTTTGTGTCAGAGTCTTTTTGGTCTTGGTTTCGTGAAAAAGCATTATATAACATTGTATATGTTGTTGGAATCTATACTGAGGAAATTTTGCATAGTTTTTTTTCCCTAAGGTTTCCTTAAAAATATATATTTTTGTTCTACAAATATCTATCTTTCAGTTATGATCCTTTTACATATTAAATAATAATATTCATATAAAATATCATCTCTAAAATATCATCTCTAATGAAAAATCAATAATCAGATCATTTACATAAGCTCTTGTCTTAACCCCGTACTGATCCTTTCACCGGTTGTGAGTTTTTCCATTCTTCTGGTAGAGTGACGCATTAAATTTTGTATAACCACTAAGAGATATAACAACTATCATTTCTTTTCATAATCACACTTCATCTTCAAGACAGTCGAAACCATTGATTATGCAGAACTCTTTTACTTGGATCTTGTTGTAGATATTCTGAGAAATTAACATTTAACTCTCACTTAACCATCTTCTCAATGAACTTAATTCAATTATCTTTTCAGCGATTGTATTTAATTAAATATGTTCTTTGCTTCTCCCTTGCGGTTATCGATTAATTTCCTTTGCATTTGCTAACGTCTCCAATTTAAATACCAAATTAGATAACAATAGTTACAAAAAAAAATGCAGTTAAGTCTAGTTGTAGTTATCGTCACCTAAACTTTAATTATTTAATGATGATTGTAATTATTCATCGTCCCTAGCGTAATTTGATATAACTAAATCCACCGATTGATTACAATTATAGATGGTAGCGATTATGGTGATGGAAGGATCGCTACGTCTAGAGATATAGCGTTATCACCGTCCAACGTATTGCAGTACATAATTATTGTGATGTTTTGCGACGACTTCCTTATTGACTTGTTTAGATAAGAATGTTTTGGGTTCATATCCAGCCAATGATTGTAGCCTATAATATTTATTTGCGGAATTGTTGATCTCTCTCCATTAGATAACAGTTGCAATTCTAGTACGAGTCGTGTAAACGACAATATCCTATTCTTGACAACCACTCTAGATCTCGTAATTATCGGTAGCTTGGCTAAAACAAAATATTAAATCAAATTTTGATACCACAATATTTATTATACTTTTGCCTCAGAATAACTGGTCATAAATGGAACTGAAAGTTGTTACCTGATCATAAATGGAGAATAACTGGTCATAAATGGAACTGAAAGTTGTTACCTGATCATAAATGGAACTTGAAGATGTTACCGTGTATGTATATATATATATATATATATATATATATATATATATATATATAATAGAAGTGTTCCACACGAAAACATATATATTATATTAATTTTCATGACTTACATGGATGACTTTATATAACAAATGGTAACTTGAGTGATGAATAGGTTTTCCAATAATGGTTGATTACATAATTACTGATGATAATTCTAGTGATATATAATTATGAAGATAAAGAAAACTAGATTGATGTTTCATTTAGTGAAGTGTGAAATAATATGATGATGATGATGATGATGATGATTAAAGTTCATTAAGATCGAATTGGTTTATCAAAATTTAAGAGGGTAAGTGATTACTTGTGATTCTTTAAAATTCTGTTTCTGTGCTCTAAAAGCATTAAGAGAAGCTTTCCAAGATTACCATACGTGTGTTGAGTTAAGAAATATATATTATTCATTATATAAATTATATTGTTATGGATCTATGATCATAATGAATAATAGTATATGCTATGTTTTGTTTCCACACACTCTTAAAATTAAAAATATAAGGATGTTATGCATTAAAATTAAAAATATAAGGATGTTATGCATTAGAAGAATTTATAAGATGTTATATGTGAGAACAATTTACAAAAAAATTCCTTTAATTATTAATTAAATGATGATAGATATTGTCAACTTAATGGAAGGTGTTATAGTAGTATTGTATTAGAAGAATTTATAAGATGTTATATGTGAGAACAATTTACAAAAAAAAATCCTTTAATTATTAATTAAATGATGATAGATATTGTATAGTATTATAATAATGATTGGGTTTAATTTGGGTTAGTAAATTAGGATTTATTTAGTCTTAAATAAATAATTATTAATATTCATAATTATATTAAACAAATTATATCAATTATTATATTAATAATTGATCTCGTAATTAAGCAAGGATAATATAAGCTTAGTATACTTTAGAGAATTCATAGTTAGTATAAATATATGTGGATATTGTGTTATATATATATATAAACATTTTCCTCATTAATAGAGACAAGAAATCCCTTCTTAATCTCATCCTTAAGCCTATTGGTAGACGTTGAAATTTTGCTAAATTTGGAAGAAAATTTAATTTACGCAACATATTAGTTTATATATAAGACTTAAGGCGTAAGTTGCACAAACTTAATATTGTTTGATGCGAGGAGTTGCACGAAATTTTTATTTTGTTCTAATTAGAAATTTGTAGACTCAACATTACATTAAGTAGTTTTTAATATATTGATTTGTTTGTTTCTTTCATAAATGGAATATTTTTTTAGTTTTTTTATAGTTGAAATTAGTATTGGATTGATATAGGATTGGTTATGGGCATAGATACCTTCATGTTCCTCAGAAAAAATTTCAGTCTTGATACTTTAAATGGTCAAAATCGATCAGCTGAATCCTAGACTATGAGCGTTGATTATGCGTCTTGAAGGTCCTAACCTTGCAGGTGTAGGATGTGGAACGAGTATACTTTTTTATATTTCTTTATCTTCTATGTGATTGATGTGATTGAATATTTGTATGCTAGGTATATTAAATGTTACATGTTATTGTATTTCTAACCATTGTCATGAAGTTGCATAGGCGGTATAACTTGGTTCATCAAAAATTAAAGTGATGTTGATTAAGAATAGTTTGAATACCTATTTGTTATCATTGTAGATAAATTGATTTTGCTTTATATAATTTTTGTAATGGATAATCTCAAGACTTTGTTTATCTCAAAAAAAAATATTACTTCATTGTTTTATCTTACCTTTGTGTTGATACAGAGGGAACGTTACATATAGTATTAGAGTGGGTTCCACTCTGCGACACCGGACCCATTACGCCTTCCACTGTTTTATATTTTATAGTTAAATATGTATCGCTATTACAAATTAAATTTTGTGCTTGAAAAGTATCATGTTTATAGTACACATGATGAGTAGACTTTAGGTTGCGAGAGGAAGAGGAATGGCTCCTCCAAGTATGTCAACACCCGAGGGATCTGTTCCACTGGGAGAAGGACAGAATAATGAGCAAGAGAAAGTTACAGTGGGTGATGTCGTGGGAATGATGAGGTATTTTCAGAGGATTCTTTTGGTGTTGATAAATAGCATAGACCACGATGAGGGCATGGAGTTTTTTCTCAATGACGGATCACAACACCCTCCTATGGTGAGTGGTAGTGTTCATAGAGACATCGAGAAGGTAAAATTTCCCGAGTTCATGGGTTCTACAGATGTTTTAGTCGCCGAAGCTTGGTTGGAGAATATGGAAATGTGTTTTGCATTGCATTGTTATACCTTCAACATGAAAGTCTGCATGGCGGTCTTTCAACTGAAAGGGAGTGCGCTTATTTGGTGGAATAAACCCTTACCACAACTGAACATGGTCGTTGAAGACATGTCATGGGAATTGTTCGAGGAAATGATTTCGAGAGAGATACGTATCAGATGAATTCATTAAGCACTAGCATAATGAGTTCAATGTCTTATGACAGGGAATTCATACAGTACCAGAGTATGAGGCCAGATACATGGAGCTACTCAAATATACTCCACATCTGAACATGAAGAAATTAAAGGTTAAAAAGTTTGTGTTTGGTCTCAACTTCAACATTCATGCTACGCTGAGGATTTTGATGCCTCATACTTTGCACAATGCAATACATAAATATTGTATTTCCGAAGAAGAGTTGAACATTGGGGGTCAAGGTAGGACTCCTTCCAGGAAAGTAGGATAGACACTGCATCGAGCATTGTAGTAGCAGACACCTGTTAGTAAGACTTATAGGAACCGCAATACACTTAGACGACATGTATTTTCTACGCCATGTAGACCGAATACCAGTTAGAGTACTATGTACATAGCACAAAAACAACAATAGTAGTGTCATTCTAAGCAACGACAACAATATAGACATGTTCCACAGAACATACCAGGACCGCAGACTCCTAAGCCAACAACTTATTCCTCTGGAACTAGAAGCACCGGCCCAAAGAATGGATGTTGGAATTGTGGAGAGCCACACTACCAAAGAGATTGAACTATTGAGAAGGAAAGAGTTGTCGGATTAGCAGCACAAACGATAGTGGGAGATTTGGGCAAGGCCCATAGGATTCATGCAACAATTAATAATCACCAGGACGAGCATCATTCTAGTGTTTAGTGTTTTGATAGATCAACAGTTTAGTGTTTTGATAGATCCAAGATCTACTGATATTTTTATATCTAGTCCTGCTCTTAAAAGAATTAAGGTGAAGGCAGTTGAACAAGATGAGTTTAGATATGTGGAAATGGCATCTGGTTCCAAGCAAAATTTTGGATGAAATGTTAAGGATTGTAACATTAACTTGGTTGATTTCATCACAAGTTTAAATTAGTATGCCACAATCTTGGGATTTTACGACATTGTGATTGGAATGGATTGGTTAGAATCATGTGATGCGATACTTAACTATAAGAGAAAACGATTAAGTTTGATTGATGATTTGGGACAGAGTAGAGTAATTGTAGGAAGAAACCAAGGAGTGTAATTGAGATTTATTTCTTCCCTACAACTACAGAAAATTATGTGCAAGGGATGTAGGTTATGTTCCATATTAACACTTAATGAAAAGGGGGACATAGAAGGATTATAAAACCTTCCTATAGTGTCAGAGTTTGTTTATTTATTTCTTGAAGAATTATCAGGTTTACTGTCGGAAAGAGAATTAGAATTCATTATAGATCTAAAGCATAGAACAAAATCGATTGCTAGAATTCATTATCGGATGTCGACACTTGAATTGCAAGAGTTGAAAATGAAATTGAAGGAGTTATTAGAATTGGGACTTATATGTCCAAGTGTATCACCATGCGGTGTGCCAGTAATTTTTGTAATAAAGAAGGATGTAGCATGGAGGCTTTTCATTGACAATCGTCAATTAAACAAATCCACGATAAAGAACCAATACCCTTTACTGAGAATTGATGATTTATTTTATCAAATAAAGGGAGCGACAATATTTTCAAAGATTTATTTGAGGTCGAGATATCATGAGTTATGAATTAAAGAGGAAGATATTCCTAAAACAATGTTTAAGACAAGATTCGGACATTGTGAGTTTATTGTATTGTCGTTTGGATTAACAAATGCCCTGAGTGTATTCATGAGTTTAATGAATAGGGTATTCTATAAGTATTTGGATAAGTTCGTACAGGTATTCATTGACGATATATTGATTTACTCTCGAACAAGAGAGGAGAACGAAGAACATCAGAGATTATTTTTATAGTGTTTAAGAGAAAACAAGTTGTACGGGAAGTTGTCAAAATGTTATTTTTACTAGAAAAAGAACCATTATTTGGGACATATCATTTCTGGAGAAGGTATCGATGTGGATCCAAAGAAGTTTGAGTCTTAAATAGAATGAATAGCACCGTCGAACATGCAAGAAGTACATAGTTTTATGGGATTATCAGGTTACTATAGATGCTTTTTTGAAGGATTTTCAAAGATAGTTAATCCAATCACGGATTTGCAGAAGAAGAATAAGAAATTTGTATGGTCATAGAAATGTGCAGAAGTATTTCAGAAGCTTAAGGAATTGTTAACGACAACACCGATGTTGAAGGTTCTGGATATGGAGAAAGAATTCTTGGTATTCACAGATGCATCCAAGGAAGGATCAGGTGGAGTATTAATGCAAGAAGGTGGAGTCATCACATATATTTCAAGGAAGATAAGAAAGCATGAGGAAAATTACGCTACACATAACGTGGAATTGTTAGCAATTGTTTATGCCTTGAGAGTTTGAAGACACTATCTTATTGGATGGAAATTTGAGTTGAAAACTAATCATTGTGGATAATAACACATTTTTAATCAGAGTGACTTAAATGTGTAGAAAAGGCATTGGTCATAACTTTTAAGTGAATACGATTTGGAGATCATGTCTATCAAAGGAATAATTAACAGAGTGGCAGATGTGTTGAAAAAAGACATCACTTTTTCTCAGTAATACCACTACAGACGAACCTTCGAGAAAATATTTCAGCATTACAGATTGATGACGACTAGTACAGGGAAGTAAAATACAATATTGAACGAGATATGATGCTTGTACCTAGATATGAGGGATATTCTTTGGATAGTGACGAACTTTCAATATATAATAGCATAATTTATGTACCACCAAATGACGAATTAAGAAAGTTAATTTTGAACGAAGGTCATCGAGCGGTGTATATGGCTCATCCTAGAGTCACGAAGATGAAGGTAGACCTTAAACCTTTATTCTTTTGGATGATAATGAAGGATGACATAGTTAATTATGTGGTGGGATGTTTTGAATTTCAGCAAGTGAAGTCTAAACATAGACATCTAGTGAGATTGTTTCAACCACATGCGATTCCTAAATCGAAATGGGAAGTCATTTCGATGTATTTTATTGTTGGATTTCCACTAACAGAAAGGAGACATGATTCTATTTTTGTAGTCGTTGACACTTTGATGAAGAGTTCACACTTTATTCCATTTCAAACGATGTTTCAGGCGTCAGACATATCTTGAGTTTTTGTTAGTGAGATTGTGAGATTGCATGGTGTACCAAGGAAGATAATATCTGATAGAGGAATAGTATTCACTGGATGTTTTTGGACTAGTTTCCAAGAGTATTATAACATATCACCTTGAAATAGATGGACAAACAGAAAGAACGAATCAAATTTTATAGGATATGCTTCGAATGTATGTGATTGATCAACAAAAACATTGGGAAGATTTTTTACCATTGGTGGAGTTTGCATACAACAACAGTTATTAGAGCACGATAAAGATGACACCTTTTGAGTTTCTATACGGATGACCATGTAGGACACCCTTGAGTTGGCACCGACTAGAAGATAGGGTCCTAGTGGGACTAGAAGTGATCCAAGAAATGGAAGATCGAATGCAATCCATAAGGAAAAGGATTAAAGAAGTGAACGATCGACAAAAGAGTTATGCAGATGTGCATCGTATAGACTGCAGTTATGAAGTAGGTGATAAAGTGTTTTTGCGAGTAAATTCGCATAAGAGTTCGATTAAGTTTGTAAAGGGTGCTAAACTCTCTCCAAGGTTTGTGGGGCCTTTATAAATTGTAAGAAATAAAGGGCACGTGGCTTACCAACTAGCCTTACCTAATTCTTTGAGGCATATGCATGATGTGTTTCATGTTTGTGGTGAACCAACCTGGTTCACTATGTAAATATCTAATATAAATAGAACCGTACACAATAATCCATTTAAGGATAGTAAATGTATTAATAATAATGTATAATAATATTATATGAATGAGATACAATAATAATGAGAGCCTTATATACCCACGCAGGGGTGTCCTTCCATGAAGAAACGCGACCTTTCATTGGGAAGGTGTCTCTTTATTCATTATTCATTAACTATTATAATGTATTTATATTTTTTATTATATATTATATTTATAACATTGCCTTCGCCTTAAAAATGCTTTGTCCTCAAAGCATACTTATGGAAGACTTATCTCTTGCTCTGGCTTGTAATATCATCTCCTTATTCTTTATTCCTAAATTAGTGATCATTGGGGACATGAAATGATAGGATCTTCTAAGTGTTGCGTAGAACCATTGAATTGTAAGGGAGTCCTCCCACCTTAAATCGATCTTATGCACAATGGAGCTTTTATGGGGTTCTTGTAGACAAATTGATGTATTTTGACTCCCATGATAACTTCTACCTTGTGCATCATTTGTAATGGAGGTAATACTTTTTGACATATTTTTCATTTGTTTATGTGGATACATTGATTGGTTGAAGTATCGATTTTTTTGATTAGGATGTATATAAGGAATCCGTGCAACCTGATATTTACTTCGTGTACTTGTAGTGTAGTCTTGATTAAAACTTGGAATTGAGTTTTCTTCATAGCCCTGGCTTGTTTCTACTTCGACATGTGAATACGTCTTTACATTAATTGAATCCCTTTGAGTTGTAAAGTTGACTGGGTCTGTATTAATTGCTTTATCCACCATCAGGCTTTTTCCATTTGAAGACTTATGTAGTTCCATAGGTTCATTCATTGTCTCTTTATATACCAATGATTCTTTATTGATAATTTTTTCTAATTTTTCCTGTACCGTCTTCTTATCACTCTTTATATTCTTAATCTATGTGAGTAAACTTTGATTAGGAGATTTTAGACAACAAATTTATGTGTCCTTGTCTATGACGATTTCATCACATTCTTTATGGATCTCAAGTATTGATTGTTGTTTGTTTGACAGTAGTATTTTGGATATCTGATCAAGATATTTTGACATTATATTGAATTTGACTTTACTGAGACGTCATGTAATTTTATTTTTTTCTTCTTGTAGGAAAACATTAAAAACTTTTTTTCAAGGTTTAATATTAAGCTACCCAGTGTCTCTAACCAATTCGAGACAAGGATTATATCAACCTCTTTTTCATATATAGTTGTAACCTCGAAATTCAATACGATTTTATAATCTTCCAGTGTCAACGGTAAATCCTTGATGTCATATTTATTGCAAAAAAAAAGTCTTTTGTTTCGATTACATTTCTCTTTGGAGTTATTAATTGATTCGCCAAATCCATACTTATGTAATTTTTCTTCTTATCTGGGCAAATGTGGATGCTAACTTCTTTTTCTTGAATATTTCATCTAAATCTTAATAATCTGATGCATCTACTTAGATGATTTTTACCAAAAAATATTCCTTCCTTAAAATCCATTTTTTAATTTGAATTGACCCTATAATTATTATAACATCCCTTTAATAATAATAAGACTTAAGCTTTTTGACTTAATAGATATCTTCCTCTAATATTCATTTATATTATTTTAAGAAAATAATCCTTTATAATTCTTCTTTTTATATATATAGAGTTTAAAAACTTTGAATATTTTCTTTATACTTTACCAAAAGTAATTTTATATTCACTTAATCTCTTCTTCTTCTTCTTTTCCTTGGTAATTAATGAAAAATAATTTGATGTTTCCTTCACTCTTTCCAAAATAACTGTTTTAGTTATACTCCTTCCTTCTTATATATCTTTTCACTCCAATTTTTACAATCCCTTTTATACTTTATAAACAGTACCTTATAAATCTATTTTATACTCTTAATATTTGTTAGCGACGGATAGGGCTCAACAAACACGACCCTAAGTTTTGTGAAATACTTCTTTAGAGGAAAATACACACACACATATATATTATATATGGTATGAAATACCATGGGCCAATTCTTTTCCAAAACCATGGGATGGTAAATCTCCAAAGGTAAAATAAAATATTCATTTTTTCTCTTCTTTGAAACTTTTTCTTTTAAATTACTTTTTCTCACTTTTTAAATGAAAATTAACTTAAATAATGTCAAATATGGAATATTTATTTCAAACTTATTGGTGTGCATTTACACTTCTTCACGTTCCCCTTAAGAAAAACCTTTTTTTTTCCCATCTTTTTTATTTTTTTTCTAATTTTGTGCACAATGACCTTTTTACTTTCGATGAAATGTGTAGAATATTTGATTTATAAATGGACAATGGCCAATATGAGGTCCAATACCTGATTTTAGATAAATTCTATTTATGTCCAAAATTTGGATCGAGACAAAGCTTTGATACCACTGTGGTGAACCAACCTAGTTCACTATGTAAATATCCAATATAAATAGGACACTAGGCAATAATCCATTTAAGGATAGTAAATATATTAATTATAATGTATAAGAATATGATATGAATGAGATACAATAAGAATGAGGGCCTTATATACCCATGCAGAGGTGTCCTTCCATGAAGAGACATGACCTTTCATTGGGAAGGTGTTTATTCATTAATTATTCATTAACTATTATAATTTATTTATATTTATTATTATATATTATGTTCATAAAAATGTTTTACTTTTATGTCATTATATTTCATATATGTCACATGTTATTGACTTGAGTTCTTTCTAGGTGTCATATGAGGGTGCTCTTATGGCAGAGTTAATCTGCATATTGGACCATCACACTCGACAACTAAGGCATCGAATAGTTGATCAGGTCAAGGTCAAGTGGGACAATTATAGTCCACACTCTGTTAAGAGAATCTTTCCAAGATCACCATACTTTTGTTGAGTTAAGAGGTTAGGAAGGTTGGTAGTGTGATCAATATTTTGAAAATGAGATATAATATGGGTATAGGTTGAACAATCTAAGATAAAGTGTTTTTCATCTTCAAAATTCTTAGTGTCACAAAGGTGACACACTCTTTCATCACATGGCATTTTAGGAATTGACCAACGCCCAGTTTCACTATGGAGCTTGTGAGAATTTGTTCTTATCTTAGCAATGCTTATTTTTTTCTCTACACTTGGCAAAATAGATAGATAATTTTGATCTTCTAGATTAGGGTTGATTACATCTTTATAATACCTTAATGTTCTTTTTTTCTCTAACTCTTTATCACACCACATTTTTTCCTTAAATTTTGATTTGACATTTTTTTAATAGTATATTTATTCGGCAAAATGGTTTCTTCCATGATTCCCCATTAGTTTATCCAAGACCGGGCGTCTTTATGCCATCCTTGCTTGAGTTGATGGTGGTTATCACTTGATTTTGAAGCAATTTTAGGTAGCCTCTTGTCTTCCATGTTGTTTAAATTGTTCTTATACATTGGGTATCTAGTCATAGCGAGCTCTCGATGGGGGAGAGGCTTGTTTCTACGAGGAGGATGGGATAGGGCGTATTTCCTTTAATTTCTAGATTATAGGTTATAAAATTCTTTTGTATTTTCTCTATCTTTCTCTAGGAATCATGAAAGATACTACAGCCCCAGACTTCATATCCATAAAGAATAACAGGTGTAACAAAAGTCTCAAAGAGGAGTTTCTTCTTATCCCAACTCCAAAGATCAATTGATTTATAATTGTTTTCAAGCCCATAATAAGCTTTCCATCCCCCAATAATCCTTTTATCAATGCTATAATTCCAATTGAGCTTGTGGTGAATATCAATTCCAAGATATTTGTATGAAGTCACTTCTCCAAGTTGTTGTTATCATATACAAAGGTATCATAAGGGATCTTATTGGATTTAATAATTATGACCTTAGTCTTATCAGTATTAACAGTCATACCCATATTGGAACAAAAATCCTTGAGGATTCTTAGTTGGTTTTCAAGATCATGAGACTCATTCTATCTCTTCTATCTGCTCTATATTTTTTTATTACTTCATTGCTACTATATTATTCTATATTTATTTATGAATTTGTTTCTAGATTACTATAATTTTTCATTTTTAACATAACATTATTATTTATGGCTAGATTATTGTATTTATTCATTTCTATTAATGAGTTTTACATTAATAGTATATTAGCACATTACAAAATTAATACATTAATAATATAACATTATTTTTTAACATTAATATTATATTAGTTTTAAACATTAATAATATATTACATTTAAATATTAACAATATTACTTTATTTTTAAGATTTAAGATTATTAATAATATGATTTTGAATATCAAGATTATTAATATATGATGATTAAATATTAATGTTAATAAATGGTCAAGATTTAGGAATATTACTTTATTTTTAAGATTATTAATAATATTAGTTTGAAGATTAAGATTATTAATATATCATGATTAAATATTAATGTTAATAAATGGTTAACTTTAGTATTTAGGGTTAGGGTTAGGTTTTAGTTTAGGGTTCAAATTTATGAGAGAAGACGTGTAACTAATAATGTAAAAATAAACTTTGCAAACAATGCATAAAGTAGTTGATATTATTGATAATAAACTTTATCACCCTAGGCTAGTTGTCCTTTCATTAATAATAAACTCGCATATTGTTGGTAATAAAGTAGTTGATATTATTGATAATAGGAGGACTCCTTTCAATTGTGATACAAAGGGTAGATCCAATGACTTTGAGCTCGTGTCTAACTAATGTGCATAAGGGTTAAATTATTTTCATATTTATTAAGGCTAAGTCGTATCTCTCTTTGTTGGATTGAGAAAATTGTTCACCAAGAAAATTGTTCACCACAATTAGATACTCTGGGAGTGTAGTTTGAACCTTAACACTTTAGGTTGAGGTTGACGATGAAGGGAGTACACATAAGAATAACTCAACTTTGCATGCATTTTATTTAATTATTGTGGGACAATCAATGTAATCTATTTAGCTTTTACCTTCCTACTTTAACTTATTTCACTTATTTATTTACTTATGTAAAGGTTCAAAGAAATACAGTTAAAACAAATGCCGACATATAAATTAAATATCATTTTACTTTTATAAATAATTTTATATTGTGTGCTAATTAATAATGAAAGTACGCGGGTTTCATTAGTTAGGAAAAAAATATAAATAAAACATAATCACCATTAATAGCAGGCATGAGTTCATGTATACTATATCCTATAAATTTCTTGAGTACATCATCATACAACTTTTGGTGCGTCGAAAACCCTGTGAATATGATTTTGATAGCTCAGAAAACTTGGTCAAATTATGGAGTGTACACTGCACATTACAAAGCGACATGAGCCATTGATTACTGAGATCCAACTTTAATGGCCGATTGCACTAGAGATAAGACAAACTCCCAACGACTTGATAGTATGGATAATCTTTCAAGGAAAGGGAATCTATGTTGTGTACTTAATCATAACGAGTTACAGGATTGAGTTGTACGATGGATTATATATATCTACATATAATCAAGGACCGAAATAAAACACCTATATTGAAGATGATAACTCAAGTATACATTGAAGATGATGTATCAACAAATTAAAGATTTCAATAACAATTTAACCTACATCTAGATGTTTATGTTATTTGGATTTCAAATTTGTGAAAGAATCATATGTACATTAAAAAGTTGGTCTAATCAGGAGAATACCATACACCATGGTGAAAAGTGATAAAGCTATCCAAATTTCCCTTGATGTCACGGATTCATCTATGCAGCAATCCAATTTAATAATCCAGGGCTTCTGATTTATACACCAAGTTCTAAATGGAGCAAGTTCAAAATGCAGGAACGATAGTAACAGTTTCGAAATGGATGAGTGATCTAGGGAAACAACAATGATGAGGGATACAATAGGCTAGATATGCACGTATCCAACGATCAAGGTATGCAGTTATCCAACAATCGAGGTTATGCAATGAATTTCCAACGCAGGTTAAGTGAAACGGATAAGCGTGGGAATAGAGATAAATGGACAACCATACAAATAATTAAATGACCAAGCCACGTAAATAATTAAATGACAGGAACGGAAGAGATAAATGACAAGCCACGTACGAGAGGGAAGAGGTAATGAAAAATCTATTACAAAAGGAGGCGGCCTGACCACTCGTCGATATGGGAGGTGGTAAAATGTAAGGACAAGCCACGAGAGGGAAGAGGTAATGAAAATTTTGTTACAAAAGGAGGGGGCCAGGCCACTCGTCAATATGGGAGGTGGTAAAATGTAAGGACAAGCCACGTACCATATGTAAATGTTAAAACTAAAGAAGTAAATGTTAAATAAAAAGGAAAATGAATAGATAAATGTTAGAATTGAAGTAATTTCGTTTGTATTTTCTAAATTATGTTATATGACAATTGATAATTCATAGTGGTAATTATTTAATCATGTTTAGTAAAAGTGAAAAAATAAACATGATGAATTTAGGATTTTATAAATGTAAGGGAGTTAGTTCTAACGATCTTATTCATTAATTTGGATGTAAGACGAAAAATATACCAACATCTTATTAATCCATCAATTCCAATAATAGGGAGACACGAAGTAATTATATAATTATAAAAATAAAATAAAAATAGTTTAAGTGTGTGAATATATATAGAGAGAGTTATGGATCTATTATCATAATGAATAATAATATATGCTACGTTTTGTTTCCACACACTTAAGATTAAAGATATAAGGATGTTACGCATCATAAGAATTTATAAGATATTTAGTGAAGTGTGTGAATATATATAGAGAGAGAGAGTTATGGATCTATTATCATAATGAATAATAATATATGCTACGTTTTGTTTCCACACAATTAAGATTAAAGATATAAGGATGTTAAGCATCATAAGAATTTATAAGATGTTATATGTGAGAAGAATTTAAAAAAAATCTTTTAATTATTAATTAAATGATGATACATATTGTCAAGTGAATGGAAGGTGTTAGTATTATTGTATTATAATAATGATTGGGTAGTAAATTAAGATTTATTTAGACTTAAATAAGTAATTATTAATATATATAATTATATTAAATAAATTATATCAATTATTATATTAATAATTGATTCGGTAATTAAGCAAGCATAATACAAGTTTAGTGTACTTTAGAGAATTCGAAGCAGTTAGTGTAAATATATGTGGGTATTGTGTGTTATGAATTATATATATATATATATATATATAAACCTTTTCCTCATTAATAGAGACGAAACTTTCTTTTTTAATCCGAGCCTTAAGTCTATTGGTAGAAGTTGAAATTTTGCTAAATTTAGAAGCAAATTTAAATTAAGCAATATATTATTTTATATATAAGATTTAAGGTATAAGTTGCGTAGCGGTAATATTGTTTGATGTGAGGAATTGTACCAAAAAAAAATTATGTTCTAGTTAGAAATTTGTAGACTTTGGTAGAAATTTTTAGTTTTTTATAGTTGAAATTAATATTGAATTAATTTAGGATTGGTTCATAATAGTTGTGAGTTTTGAGACTTTAAATAGTCAAAATGGTTGATTATGTGTCTTGAAAATCTTAGGATGTGGAACAAGTATACTTTGTTATATTTCGCTATCTTCTATGTAATTGATGTGATTGAATCTTTGTATGTTAACTCGTAAATGTTACATGTTATTGTATCTTTGACCTTCATCATGAAGTTGCATAGGTGGTATAACTTGGTTCATCAAAAATTAAAGTGATGTTGATTAAGAATAGATCGAATATCTATTTGTTATCATTGTAAATAAATTGATTTTGCTTTATATAATTGTTATAACGGATAATCTCAATACTTTGTTTATCTCAAAAAAATAAATACTACTTGGTTGTTTTAGCTTACCTTTGTGTTGATATGGAACGTTATAAGAACTGGTCGTTGGGTTGGCCTTAAATTGATGGAAGAAGCCATTCTTTTTTTTTAAATAGCAGAACTGTAGATAAAAAAAAAATATACATTATCTTTGCGGAAATTACAATTGAAACTATGTAATAAATCCTATAACTTCGCTTTCCTCTTAGGTTTTCAACATGTTGATAGTCCAAGTTTCCAAATTCGACTCGGGTTTATAAGAGTGCAAAAGGGGCTATCTCAAATACTGAGACAACACACAAAATTCAACTAATCTGTTGCGTGACTATGAATAGTCCCTTCTACAGATACGAGGCGCCATTTTTAAATTACTTAACACTGCCTGCGCCAGAACAAGTGGACTCTCCCAAAACCGTGACTTTTGCTGAGTCGAGGGTTCAATATGGCAACAAACAAAACTCGTTCCAAGGGTTGTGTAACGGCTTATTATCTTCAAACTCGTTTAGGGCCCACAAAACCATGTCTTTACTTTGCTTAGGGCGACATGTAACACAACGGTCGAGGAGCGTTGAAGACGAAACTAGGACAGAGGACAGATGGAAGTTCTTTATACGCTATGGAGAAACGACAATAAATTTAGAGATGTATCCCCCAAAAAAACACCTCCGGTGTAATTAAAATTGAAGTATCGACAGATAAAAATAAGGTTAAAGTAATCTTTTGGCAGCCTGGCAGCCGAGGCCCAAGACAAAATAAAATCCACTACAAGCTACGTTGCTAGTGTACATTAGTGTTTTCATCACAGTCAACACTCATCAACATTACGTCGACATGGGCATACAACAAAATTGAAGTATTGATATATAAAAATAAGACAATAAAAATCCATGCTAGGTTGTTTTGAGAAATTCAAGAGATAATATGAGCAAGTCAATTAATAACAAAAAATTGAATTAGTGTGGCAAGTATGTGCATGACTCCCATATGAACAAAACACCAAAAAAAAAACAGAAAAGTGAATAATTCAGTTTTATGGTCAAAAGAGAATTATTTCCAAGTTCCACGTGAGTTATAAGAATAGAAATGAAGGGAATGTATATGTCTAAAATATTGTGGTGACAAAGAATTTCTAAATAATTTTTGTAATTTGAGTGAATTTCTTTGGACTTATAACGCTCCCTCAGCCCATTGAATGGGCGGAGAAATGGGCATCACTTAACTCGTAGCCTATTCAAGTGGCGGAGAAAGAGAAATGGGCATGCACTTAACTTGCCACCTATTCAAGGGACGGAAGCGGAGGGACAGGTAGGAGCATGTTACATATAGAGTTTTTAGTATTTTATATTTAAAAAAAAAATCAAAATTGTTTAAATTTGTTATTGTTTTTATGAAAGTAGTTATTTTGTTTTTAAATTTTTAAATTTGTTTTATTAAAAAAATTAAATATTGGAGTTAAGGTTGATTAATATTATTATTTTAATTTTTTTTTTTAATTTTTTTTAATTTTATTTTTTTTAGTGTTGTTTTAAAGCCTTTGATCATAACAATAGATAAAGATTTTGATCATAATGGTATTAGTGTCAAGTTCACGATTTCAAACAAGTTGTAAACTTTAACCTTAAAAAAATGTTGTTGGAAGCACCAATTTTCAATTTTGGGGTTGATTTTAAGGTTTTGGTAAGTAACACGACCGTACTAGTTGTCAAGACTATGATTTCAAATATGTGGTAATTTAACCCTTAAAAAAATGGTGATTCTGGGATCACCACTTTTTAAATTGAAAGAAAAATGACTAATAAATGCGACCTATAAAAAAAAAAAGTTTAGAGTGCTTTCATCAAGTTGGTACTATGTTAATACAAAAATATACCAAAATACTAGAAATTTTTTAATGCTCTTAGCTAATGACAGTGATGATTATGAGTTCCAAGAGTAGAACTTCTAGTTTTGAGAAAGTGTTATCATGTTAGGCTGAGAATGATCTATTATGTAAGCTGAGAATGTTATGTTCTATAAGAATGTAGGAATTTTGGAGAATTCCTCAACCTATGCCATGAAATCATCTAATCACTTCCTACTTTCTAATGGATAATATAAAACATAAAGACTATAGAATATAGAACATGAACACTTACCAAAAATGGAATACCATACTTATTGATAGAGTTTTTTTCTTGATTTGTGTTGTATTCCTTATGGACAAGAGTATTTGATCTTGTGATCTATAAACTGTTGTGGATATTCCCCTGGAATAGCTTGCCACAACAGATCTAATAAATAAAACTAAAATCTACACTATGAAGGTTAAATTCCTTTAGATTCCAGAATCTTCAATTACTAAATTTTTTGTTTATGCATGAAATATATAAAATATGAAAAATAGAGAACAATAAAATACATTCACACAACATCCTCAATATAACACAAAGATTTTCTCTAGTAAACCATTCTGAGAGAAAACCAAGCTAGAAGGTAATGTTGCTTCACACTCTTGTATCTGGTATGGAAATAATGCAAGTACAAAGAAGAAGGCACTCTCTATGGAGTTACCTTAGACCTGTGGCATGTTAGGTTGCTACAAAAAATTAACCTCCTATGTTATGCTCTATAATTTTCCCACTCCCATTTGCTCTACTTTGATATGGAACAAAATACATTAACATAAAATGGAACTCCTTCTCCTCCTAACAATCGGGTATTTAACATACCTCAGTAGTCGTCCATGGTTAGGGAATTGATTTCCTTAGCTCTCAATTGTGATAAATCTTAGGAACTTCTAGAATATTCTTAGAAAATTTACTATGTGGCTATCCCCACATGTTTAAGTAATGGAGGCTGATGTGGAATATACTTGCACCATGACGATCAATACAGTAGGTCAACTTGTGAGAGGCATAAATTTCACATATGAACTCTCATTGAGGCCTTTCTTGCACCATTGGTGTAAGAGCCGGATTAAATTTTACATCAATTTATTTTGATAAACTAAGACAGTAATTTTATAACAGTAACTTCCGTAACTCAAATTTTACTATGAATAATAAATCTTTTTTTTTCTAACATAATACAACAATGCATAAATTTTAGAGAAATACCTTAAGTCTGATGCTAATAATCCTTCCTATTATCTGCAGCTTGCTTCCTTCCCGCTTCTTTAGAACACTACCCAAAACCGTCCTCCCTGCCGACTAGTTAGCTCCCTAGCCCCAGGATATCAACGGATATCCTGGCCCTCCGTGCCCAAAACCCCCAGCAACCCCTAGTGAACGTGTTAATTCCACTCCAAATTTCACTCTCCCAATTCCCCGCTCCCAAAATTCATCCCCAACTCCCGTAGAATAATCTCCCCTCCAACTCTTTCCCCCCCTTATCCCTCCTTCACCGACTTCCCTTCATTTACTCCCTTATCCCTACATTTATTACCTTATCCTCTTATTTAATGTCTTGTCCCATTTATTTAATGCTTCTTATCCTTTATTTAATGTCTGCTATCCCACTCAT
>SNQJ01S0084675.1:35188-52991 GCA_010110895.2 Picea sitchensis | reverse complement strand
TGAAAGCGAGTAAGATCCAAACCATTCGGATGCCACCTCACCATAGAAGCTTCTCCTTCTAGAAGATTCGAGAAAACACTCATTTTTCCCACGTGCTGGAATTCTCGCACCCTGGCTATAGAGCAACCTGCGAACACCTCGCACCCTGGCTATAGTGCAACCTGCGAGAATGGGTCATTCTCGCACCCTGCCTATATAGCAGCCTGCGAACTTCCCTTTTTATAAGGTTTTTACATAGGAAAAAGCAATTTCTTTTCTCAGGAGAAGTTCTTCTCCCTTCTCTCTTTAGGAACTCAGGCCACTGACCCTCCTGAAGGCAACGGATAGGTTTACATCATTAACTATCATAGGGATGACGAAAATAATGTGTAACAATCTATCTTGACAAAGCAAATCTCAAAGCCACTCTAACCAAGCCAAAGCTAACAAGCTCAATAATCAACAAAGGTAACCCAAGCTAACTTTCTCCATGAGAACTCCTCTCCTTTTATAAGTTGAAGAGGATAAGGTGAGGAGGTTAGGATGATCCCACTAAACGTGCAGGCATTCTCGCACCCTAGTTATAGAGCAACCTGCGAGGTGTTCGCACCCTAGCTATAGTGCAACCTGCGAGAATGGGTCATTCTCGCACCCTGCCTATATAGCAACCTGCGAACTTCCCTTTTTATAAGGTTTTTACATAGGAAAAAACAACTTCTTTTCTCAGGTTAAGTTCTTCTCCCTTCTCTCTTTATGAACTCAAGCCACTGACCCCTCTGAAGGCAACATATAGGTTTACATCATTAACGATCACAGGGATGACGAAAATAATGTGTAACAATAATGGACATAGTAGTTGCAGATATTCCCCAAAATACGATATTTTACTGTTAAGAACATGGGGAGCTAAGCTGAAAGGAACCCTGCAGCTAGATATGTCATATACCACCATCCTAGTATTCAGACAGCAAAGAAGACTGTATAGAGAAACCTTGATGAAGTATATGGTCAATAATCAGGAAAAGCCGCATAACTATCCATTATACTCTGCACACTTTGATCTAGACTCTTTCATTATATACAATGATGGTGATGTGGAAGAACAAATTGCTCAACTGGAAGATGATAGACATGATTCAGAAGAAAGTAAAGCAATCATTGAGGCAAGAAGGGTGGAAACGGTAGAGAGAGAGGAACTCCCAGCAGATTTTTGGAGCATGGATTTCGATGGTGTTGTGAGTAAAGAAGGAGTTGGAGCTGGAGTATGGTTGCATAATCACAGATCAAGGTATTCCGAGAGTCATTCGTATAAACTGAATTTCCAATGTACTAATAATGTAGTTGAGTACGAGGCTCTGATGCTCGACCTGAAACTACTAAAGAAAGTTGGTGCCAACCAGATCATGGTAAGGGGTGATTCTGAACTGATTATCAAGCAAATCAAAGGTGAGTATGCAACTAAACACCCCAGACTTAGGGGTTGTAGGAATGTTGTTTTGGATTCTCTTCAATGCTTTACTGAAATCGACTTACAAGTGATGCCTAGAGGACAAAATATACCGGCAGACGGGTTGGCTACGTCGACAGCTACCTGTAAAATTCCTTTTCATCCCACTCGCAAGTACACAGTGGAGGTAAAGTGCAGATCAACCGTTCCTGTCAACATCAATACTGACAGGTATTTGGAAATGACGATCAAATTGAAGACTTCCTACAATGTAAGAAAGATTTTGAATGTATAAACATAGATTTAGAAATGATGACGAGATTGTAAATAACTCTGTTTCTGAAAGTGGTAGTGTAAATAACGTAGATTCCAAAGAGTTCAATGAAAGTAAAGTAGATGCAGATGAATTGAATGAAAATGAGATAGATTTTGGTATTCTACAGTTGAAAAGTAATGTGTTACCTAGAGGTCTAGTTCCGCTAGAAGACTTGTTTGATTTTAACGATGTAGCCAAAAAACTGAAAATTGAATCTAGTGGTAAAGAGGTTGTAGAATGCAACATAGGAACAGAAGAAAAACCCAAGATGATAAAACCCTCCAAATCTCTAATCCCTAAGAAAAAACGCAAGTACATTGAACTTTTTAAGGAATACGTTGATGTTTTTGCTTGGGGTTATGAAGAATTAAAATCCTACAACACAAGTATCATAGAACATCAGATTCCTATAAAAGAAGAACACAAACCTTTTAGGTAGAAACTTAGGGGAATAAATCCCAAGTTACTTCCCTTGATAGAGAAAGGAATAAAAAAGATGTATGATGCTAAAATCATAGTTCCCCTAAGATTTTCCAAATGGGTTTCTAACTTAGTCCCTGCCAGGAAGAAAACGGGTGAGATCAGACTTTGCATAGATTTCAGAAATCTGAACAAAGTCTCCCTCAAAGACAATTACCCATTACCCAAAATGGACCACATATTACAAAAGGTAGTTGGAGCCAGCATAATTTCATTACTAGATGGCTTGTCAGGCTATAACTAGGTTCTCGTCCACCCAGATGTCCAGGAGAAAACAAACTTTACCACACCTTGGGGAACCTTCATGTACGTGAAGATGCCCTTTGGTTTGATGAACGTTGGGGCCACTTTCCAAAGAGCAATGGACATTGCTTTTGTGGACGAGCTTGGTAGATTTATAGTCATTTATATGGACAACGTAACTGTTTACTTCCAATACAACGAAGAGCACTTATAGCATCTCAAACGAGTGTTTGAGAAATGAAAAAAAATTGGGATTTCTTTGAATGCTAAGAAAAGCCTTTTCGAGTTAGAACAAGGCAAACTGTTGGTACACATAATCTCTAAGGATGGAATCAAAATAGATCCCAGCAGAATAGAGGCCATCCAAAAACTGGAACAGCCTAGGAATATTAAAGAACTACAATCTTTCATTGGCAAAATAAACTTCATGAGGAGATTCATACCAAAGCTGGCCGAGCTTCTCAGGAACATCACCAATATGTTGAAAAAGGACACAAGAATAAAATGGAACACTAAATCCAAGCAGTATTTTGAACAGGTTAAGCATCCACTCACACAAGCTCTAATGTTGATTGGTTCAGACTTTACCAAAGATTTTTACCTTTTCTCTTTTCTATCTAAACACACCATCGCAGCCGTACTACTGCAGAAAAATAGCGAAGGGTATGAACAACCCATAGCCATTTTCAGTAAATCCTTGAGAGATGTTGCTTTAAACTATAAAATAATGGAGAAACAAGCTTACGCCTTGGTGAAAGCCATAAAAGACTTCAGAGTCTATATTCTCCATTCCCATACCATTGCCTATGTTCCAAATGTAGTGGTAAAGGATATTCTAGCTAAGGATAATCCCGATGGTAGAAGAGGAAAGTGGATTGCGGTTATTCTAGAATACGATTTAGAGATTAAGCCTGTTAAACTGATCAAAGGTCAAGGTCTAGCAAAGTTGATGGTTGAATCTAATTTCCATGCTATAGATATTAATTTCTTAGTTGCAATTGATGAGTAGGGGGAGCAGGTGACTCCAAGTGTGAAGGAGGTATTTCTAGACTCTCCACGGTACACATACCTGATATTTGTCTTGCTCAATTTACAGGCTCCCCCTGGTCTGACTGAAACCAAAGCAGGGTTTTTGAAATTAAAAGCATTAAAATTTTGTATTCTAGAAGGTAATCTTTATTGGAAAGATCCTGGAGGTATTTTGTTAAATTGCCTATTAAAAGATGAAACTGACAAGGTTTTACAAGATTTTCATGCAAGAGATTGCGGTGGGCATCTGAGTTGGAAGACTACAACAAATAAGATCCTTAGAGTTCGTTTCTACTGGCCCACATTGTTTGCGGATGTACATCGACAAGTCACCTAGTGCCATAAATGTCAAGTGTTTGAAGGTAAAAAGAAGCTCCTGCCCTTGCCTCTCAAACCCATCTCTGTTGAAGCTCCTTTCCTGCAATGGGGTTTGGACTTCATCGGAGAGATACACCCTCCTTCATCTGGACAACACAAGTGGATTCTCACTGCCACTGACTATTTTACAAAATGGATTGAAGTTGTACCCTGCAGGAAAGCTACTGATTTTGTTATCATTAAATTTCTAGAACATCATATTTTGTCTCATTTTGGATGCCCTAGAAAAATTACAGCTGACAATGCAGTAGCCTTCCTATCCAAAAAGCCAATAGATTTTTGTAACCAGTATCACACTATATTGGGACATTCCACGACTTATTACCCTCAGGGAAATGGGTTGGATGAGTCTTCCAATAAAACCCTGGTGAATATCATTAAGAAGACACTACAAGAAAATAAGAAGTCATGGCATGGCAAGCTGGTTTTTGTGCTTTGGGCAGACAGACTAACCACTAAGATGTCAATTGGTATGTCTCCATACCAGTTGGTCTATGGTACTGAAGCAGTTTTTCCTACCTCTTTGGGGGTCCCGGTCCTGAAACTTTTGCAGGAGATGCAAGATGAGTCGAATGATTCCCAAAGAAGAATAAACCAGATGATCCATTTGCAACAGTCTAGGGAAGAAGTATACAACAAAACTCAGGTCATTCAGGAGAACATCAAAAATATTTTTGACAAAAGAACTAAAGAAGATGATTTTGAGTTAGGTGATTTGGTACTGAGGTGGGGTGCTAGGAATGAAGATAAGGGTAAACATGGAAAGTTTGATAGCCTATGGAGAGGCCCCTTCATGATCCAGGCATTCAGAGGAAACAACACTTTTCTCCTTAAGAACAGTGATGGTACAGACCTGCCAGGCGGCCCTGTGAACGACAGGATGCTGAAGCACTACTCACCACCTCAATAAAGACACTTGCCACCCATTCCCATTATACAGACCATTTTCCTTTGCTTGCAGTTTATAAATGGGTGATGTTGATCAGATGGTTGAAGCCCGCAGAGAAGGCCCTGAGCCACTGGACAATGTCATAAAAAATTTCAAAAATAAAACAAATCAAGTAGAGAAAGAAGCTATGGAGTAAATTTTTCAAGACATCGGGAAGCAAGATTCTTGGCACTTCACAAGGAGAGTACCATCCCCAGGTGGAGCTGTTGTTATAACCCTATAATTTATAGGATCAACTTGTGACTGAAATTTTTATCCTTGTAATGTTTTTTGGATTTCAAATAATGTTTCATCTTGCAAATGATTTGAAAAAAGAAAAAAAAGAAGAAGAAAAAGAACATGAAAAAAATAAAAAAAGAATAAAAGAGGGCATAAAAGAAAATATGAACAAAGCCCCATGCAATAACAATGACTTGATCCATAATGTTTAAACATGGTCAGGTCCTTTTGAATTGATGTTGATAGGATTAGTGAATAAGCTTGGCTAAACTGTTTAATCTTAGCCAAGTAGATCGGCTAGTTAGTGAATAATTTTGATCAGACTGTTCAATCCTGATCAAACAGCTCCAGGATAGATTAATTTCTTAGCCATACATTTTAATATGGACTAAAGGTGTAGGTAGGTAGGATCGGACACAGGTTAGCCAACTTTTCTTTCAATAAAGTTTGTATGGTGTTCGAAGAAAATGTATGATTCTGATGTTTGAGGTGTTTTCCTAACCCCATGGTGACAAAAGAAAGGGAAGCAACACACAAAACCCACAAAAAGCACTAAGCCTAAGTTCTATTGCACATATTAAATCGTGCTCGAAGATTAAATATGGCGCATAGATCTACGACAAAGCTATTGGCACCTAGATCTACGACTGAGAAGAGTTTCCGGACCCCCCTGACCGTTCTACTTTTAATGGTGGGGGGAGGGGGGGTCCAGAATGATGGTTAACAAGAGCGCATAGATCTACGGTCCAACAAACGGCACGCGGATGAACGACTGACAAGAATTTCCGGACCACCCTGACCGTTCTGCCTTTAACGATGGGGGGGGGGGTTCTGAATGAAGTGGTTTTTCCTAGCCGACCCCACCCTAACGTGGCATGAATCGATTGCATCAGAACCCCTCCGCTCCAAAACCACTTACCGCTTACCACATTTCTGACATACCGTCGTCGCTTCATGATGTCACACCCCACTACCTTCCCCTACAAGTCTCATCTCATAACTCTGTCATTTCATCCCACCTGGTCACCCCTCACAAGTCACCTCACGCTTACCATTCTCCAATCAACATCCCCCACGTCACCCTGTCGCACCTGTCACCCATCCTTCACCTGCCATTTCACACTTCAAAGGATCTCTTGGCCATTTACTACTGGCTAACATATCTGTTAGCCTGTTGACCTGTCCCCCGTGCCCAACGAATACCCATTCACACAAAACTAGCCCATGTTCCGCCATTTTCACACTTATCACTCTCTCCACACACCAGACAACTCTTTCCCCTCACTGATCCAGTCATCGACCCTGCCATAGCCATTACCCACTAACATTTTTGTTTCAATTGCAGGTACCGTTGGAAGCGATGGCGCCAAAGTCTAAAAAAGCAGAGGTCGAGGAAAATCCGTTCCTCCCACCTCCTGTCGACCTCAACCAGATCCCATTAGCCGAAAAGGATTATCTAATCGTAGAGACCAAGTGCGAATTTGATTTCGCAGAATTGCAGTCATGGTTTAAAGACACATTCCTAGATCAAAGCGATGAGATTGGGCTCTGGGAGTCCAATCTTCCTCTGTATCTCTTTCCCCAAGTCCATCATTTCCCCGAATTCGCCCTCAAATGTCAAGCTCATTACCTCCCCAACTAGAGAGTCGTAGTTTCTTCGTTCGGAGAAACTCTTTTCTTTATCACACCAGAGGCCATTGATTAGATGATGCAGATATCTAGAGCCGAATCCACCTCCCCTTTCAACCTTGAAATCCTAACAAAGTTGTACCAGAATCTGTGTTTTCCTCAAAGAGCCCATATCTTTGAGCTTTTCCTCCCATAGGATAGATGAACCTATATTAGGGTTCCTATCCATTTTCTCTGTTGAGGAAAAGGCCACCATCCAGTTTGACTACAACACTTTCCTAGCAGAGAATATCCACGATCAGCTTTCTAAATTCGCCACAGAGGGCATGCTCCGGTATTCCTCAATACTGTCATACAAGTTCACCTTCTTTCAGGCAGAAAGGTTCTCTTTCTTGATGCAGAAAATGGACAAGGATAGAAAACCACAAGCAGTAACATCTTGGACTTTGCTGCTAAGGAGGAACTCCACAGAGTTCAGTTTCAAACAGTTCATCGAGCAGTTTTACCATCCAGTGGTGAGCATGCTCAGTGGGAGACCAGAGCCAATGATAAATGAAGAGATCCAGAGAATCTTACACCTCTCAAACCTCGCAAAGGCAGGAGATTGGTACCCGTATCAAAATCACATAGAAATCAGAGTATACGGGTGCGAATTAGCTCCATACAAGTTGCCCAAGTATTTTCCTAGGAGGATATTTTCCCTAGAATATATACGACAAATGATGAATTTAGATGATATACACTTTGTGTCTCTGAAGAAGAAACAACAGCTGAGGATTAAGGGGCAGATAGGATCTTTTATCTGTAATAGTCGAGTTGTCGGGGAAGAGGCTGATAAACTTTTGAGAGAAATGAAGTTTGAAACAAGTTTACTGTGGCACTACGATCTGTGTGGGATCATCTCGGAGATGAGAGTGAAGAATAAAAATATCCCGTATGTTCATACACCCAAGCCCGAGATAGAGAAGTTTGTGAATCAAACGGAGTGGGAGGTGAACACTCTGGAAGAGGTAGAACAATAGTCTCCTTCATTTATTATCTCGCAGACAACCACACCAAGAGTACCAAAGGAGAAAAGACCCAGAAAGGACACTTCCCCTTTAGTCACAAAAGTCTCGGCCGAGGATTTCCAGGTACACACCAAAAGGCCAAAAGCCAGTCATACAAGTAACATTATTGGTGAGAAGGAAACCCAGTCCACTACAGTTATGAAAGGTGATCATTCACCTCTTATCTCAAGCAACCAACAGATCATATCTACCTCTTCATCCAAGAAGCAAACTAACACTTGACTAGTCAACTAGTTGAATAAAGGAGGTGCAAAATTGAGTATTTTTTAGAAATACGATACGATCAAGAAGAAGAGTCAGATGCTGACTAGCAACACTTATGCTCAATTTTGGAGGCAATCGTCCACAACACAGCACAAACTGTTATCATCTTTTGATACAGAGAAAGGCAAAATGTGCATGGCCTTTTTGCAAGTACAAGTGCCCGATCCAAAAGCAATAACTGGTTATAAAAGGGAAACATTTGAGTTCAACGCCAGAGATATACACCCAGCTGATCAAATGGATCTACACAGGCAAATGGGAGGAATGGTTTTCTCTACATTGGAAAATGCTTCTTCTTCTGCTGCTAAGTTACAGGTTTCCCTGAACAACGTTGAAACTCGGTTAAAATTGGAAAAGATATCATCTTTTGTGAAAGACAACAGAATAAAGTCCTTAGAATAATTGGTGCTGGAGATTGGGTATGACCCCTCAAATATGAAAGCAGTTAAGGAGGTACTCAAGAGAAAGAATGCCGACATAGGATCCCTGAGAAAGCAACTGAAACTACCACCGACAGAAGACTCACATGCCAAAGAGATTGTTGAGACAGAAGGTGAGAAGGATGAGATGCTCAAACTGATCATGGAGCAGAATACACAGTTAAGAGAGATGGAAGCAAAGCTGGAGAGGTTGCTAAAGGAGAAGGAACATGCAACAACTATGGAAGTCATTCCACTAAGTGCAGTTCCCCTTGCTGAAGTTAGCACAACAACCATAGCAACAACTACCACAGCATAAATTCCATCAGCCACCCCACTGACTACTCCAGAAAAAACTGTGGAGTTAGCAAAATCCATGGAGGAGATGAAACTACAGGGGACGGAAATCAACAGATTGAAAAAGGAGGTTGAGAGCCTTCAGGAGCTCAAATCTTCTTACCAGACAAGCTACAACATGGAAAAGTAAACATCAGAAAAGCTCAAACATGATTTGCAACAGCTGCAAAAGAAAACAGTGGCAGGCAAAACACTTGCTGAAGCCAAGGAGAATATTTGGATGGATAACTCCAAATCCATAAACGAAATCTGACCTATGGTGTAGATCATGTTCGATCAAAATTAACTGTAGCTGAGGAGCAGACATGCTATCGTCAAGATAAAAGGAGAGCTGGGGGAAATGCCCACTGAATCAAATGAAATCATTCAATTTCTGAATTCTAAGACCAGGGAAGAGCTAGACGACCTTAAAATCGAAGACAGGACATAAACCATCCTCGAAGTCAAGAGGGTTCTGACCAAAAAGGGTTTGATGTTGCAGCTGGAGGAGAAAGTCCAGAACATGAACATCGGAGTTCAGAGGTTCTTCAATGAGATTGATGCCTTACAGAAGAAAGGTCTTCCTGGTTTAATGGTTCTGGATGACAAGTTGATGACCCTTCCAGACTACAAGCAAAAGATAGCTACAATGGCCAAGGATATTTCCAAGTTTTCAGGGATATAAGGCAGTATAACGGGCAAGGCATTCTTGGAGACTTTGCAGCCAGACCTTAGCATACAGCATGAGATCAAGTATATTTTCATGGTCAAACCAACTTTTTCCAAGTACACAGAAGTGGATGAAATATACTAGAGACTACTCAAAGTCATCGTTCTGAGTCATCTAAGATGGGAAGAGATGTGCAATTTGATCGAGTAGGAAATGAGGTGTGCAAGTTGAGTCAACAAGAAGACTAGTACAGGTTAAGTGGGTGACTCACCAATGGTTTTCCCCAGAATCAGCATGCAGAATTCAACACATCATCGACAGTTCCTAAATTTTTGTATCTTGTTAGTTAGTTATTTAGACTCAAAATCTGCCACATCCTGATCATTAATGACAGTGTCGTTTGTAATTTTGATGATAAATACTTCAAACTTTGAAGTATTGAGGGTTGATCTTTACGCCCTAGCAAGTTGTAAGCGTTGTAATTTTTATCAAGAGATCTTCCAACAATATAAAGAGACGTTTCACAAGATTCCTACGTGTTAACTGTTGGTGAAGTTTTTTCTCTTTCTTCATTTAATGTTTATCGTTCTTAGTTGTCATCCTATTTTCTAATTTGATCATTTAAAGGGAGTTAAAGTTGCAGAATTTACCTTTGCGTACTCTGTTTCTGAGATTTTAAAGATCTAAATGTTTATCTTCTGATGTTACAATAAAGAAATCCTTACTTGCTTCTTTATTTTAATTGATAATCTCGTCTTTTCTGCTATCCATCACTTTATTTATGAAGAATCCAATAGTTGCATTATCCTTCCCCGTGAAAAGAATCTTTATATTTGTTCTCTGATATCTGTCTTTATAAAACAGACCCCATAGCCCAAGGGATGCGTAAACCCTATTTTCTGCCAACTTACAAAAACAAACAACACAATCGCATTTAATCTAACTAGCCTAACATCTGAAAACTAAAACAAAGTTAAATCTTACAGAGAAATCCCTCTCTGAAACTGGTAGGGCTACATCCTAGTTTCAAAGTGGTTGGATAAAGTTGCCTCTGGTAAATTTCTTCTGCCCTCGACAACCTTTGAGAATTTACAGAGCGTTAACGCAAGTCACCAACGTTGTGAGCAGGAGTGCCTAAGTTGTTATCTTCTTCTTCACTCAAAATAGTAAGAATAAATGAATTGTTGAATTAGACTACCAACATATTTTCTATGAAAATTTTGTTAGCGTCAAACCCCTTTATCTTTTCAGCATATTTTGAGATTCATATTGTGGAGTGGTTCGCAAACTCATCAATTTTGTTTATATTCCTAAATATAAAGTCTCCAATTTTCCAAGGCAAGGGTATGAATTGTTTTTTCCGTTTCTCATGGAAGAAGTGCAACCATAAATTATACTTCTTTGCCACTTCCATAATAAACATTTTATCAAATGTGTGGTATGGAAGAAAAGAAGGATATTCCTTAGAACAAAAGATCTTGATAACATTGCGATTTCCATCTGCTCCAACGTCCCCTTTTTCTCAAAGAATTTATTTGTATGGTTTGATATCCTGGGGGTATTTTTACCAAACAACAGTGCCTTAAAGACTAAAACGAAATCATTGTACACCTCGTAAAAATTCAAAGAAGTCTTGTGTCTCCACAATGCTTGATACCAGAAGGTGACTAGATCAACCTCAGAGTTCACTCTCTTACAGATAGTCAATTTTGGAAACTGACAGCAATATGCTATCGCAAATACCAAATAAGAAGCCATAAATAATTTCTTGTCTCTTTTGTAATGTGACAATTGGGAGGATATTTCAATGGAAATCAACTTTCCCCAATCGAAAATAGCTTACTTTTTAACTATAAAATACAAAATATAAAGAATCATGTGGGAAATGGTGGCAGTGCTTTCTTGGCCCGTCAGCCTGGTAAACAACCAAGCGATTTATTGAAAGGGGTTTTTGAACGAGTCAATCTGAATCCTGGATATGTCTTCTAGGACAGCCGCGAGATTCTCCAAATACTCAGGCAAGAGGTCCAGACCATTGTCATGTTTTTTCAGAAAATCTCTGCAATCCTCTCCCTTAGAGGTAAGTGTTGGCTCAGGGAGCTTCAACATCTTATGAAACAATTGCACTTAAAGAGAGATGGGGGAACAATTCTGGAGTTGTATGATTCACTCACTTGGTACGTATTTTTCAACACACCGTGCAACCAATTATTTGCAGTCGAATACATCAGGGACACACCCTGTGCGAGCAATTCCGGAAGTCCAAATTATATCTTTCTATGCATGAGGCGATCTGTAATACGACTACGCTCTGGACCACTGAAAGTTCTGCTCTTCTCAACCAAAGATGTTCAAAGTATTTCCATATAACTCCTATCCAGATGTTGTTGCCATAAGCTGATGAGAGTGTTCTTTCGACTGGATGATAACTTGTAATGAAACCTTTCGGAGAGATAACAATAATGTAACCCTTGGCAAATTGTGTTTTAATGAAAAATATTCTCAAGCCCTTCACTTATTAATGATGATCTTTACGGAGCTTGCATGATCATTTTTTAGCATTAAACCATACTTAAGGCATATTGGGAAAAGCACAAAGATGGCGAGGACTGATGAGAGTAATTTGAACTTGGGGTTTTTTGAGAACCCGCGAACCCGGGAATCCGCGAACCCACGGTTGCGAACGATCAAAAATAGGGTAAGTATTGCATAGTGATTGGTCGAACTTGGACATAGGAGAAATGAAATGCTTAGGGGCCTGGTATCCGTGACAAGTCTAACGGTCATAATGTAGATCACGGGTCTTTAGGTGCAAAATGGAGATAAAAACTTGAATCCGTGAACCCGCGGTTGTGAGAATGGTTAAGTATATTATAACAAAGCGGTCGGTCGGACTCATGATATGGGAACATGCATGGAGGTGAAGACCCGCGAGTCCGCTAACCTGCGAACCCGCGGTTTTTTGAAAAATGACAAAGTATAGTAACTAGAAATGGAAAAGAGAAGGGGGGGGGGAAGAAAAGGGGAATGAAGGTAGGTATAAAAGAAATGGAAAACAAAAGTTGGGAAAATAGAAGGGGGAGAGAAAGTTCGGAAGCGGGAATTGATCGCAACAAATGGCTCCAACTGTGGGATGATAACCCCCTGTGGGATGTCAAGAATCCATAATCTTCATGACCAGGCGCTTCCATCCATTGGGTTATGGAGTCAAGGTAAGAATATACAAAATAAAAGATAGAATTTATGTACAAGGAAAGTGAGAAAGTTTTAGGTGAAGAAACCTTTCAAATGTTGCTCGTTGATGGGCAGCTTTAATCTTTTATCCTTCATGTATTTGAGCATATAAGAATTAAAACCCAGGATCTTATCGATGATGTATGGTCCAATCCAAAGTGATTTGAACTTTGTATGCATTGATGGCTTCTCCTTGACTTTGTTCGAGAGTAACACTAGTTCTCCCTTATGAATTTTTTTTACAGTTACACTTTGATAAAAATATCTTTTGATACTTTGTTGTCTCTAGGAGGTTCTATTCAGGGCTTTACTTCTTTCTTCCTTCGATTTCAACAACTAATTGATCCTCCTTTGGATAACTAAACTGTCTTCTGCATCTTCTGTATTAACCGCGAAAGTCAAAGCATTGAGTTCAAGTACGATTGGCATTTTTGCTTCCTTTCCATAAACCAGTGTATACGGGGACATCCCAGTGTTGTATTTTGGAGTCGTTCTACTCCCCCACAACGCATCAATCAACTTTAAGTGCCAATTCCTTTGGTTCTTATCTATAGTTTTCTTCAGGATTTGAATGAGCGTCTTATTGGTGGATTCTGCAAGGCCATTTCCTTGCGGATAATAGTTTGATGATTGCCTCATAATAATTCCATATTCTCCACAGAATTCTATAAATTTTGAACCGATGAAAATCGAACCATTTTCAGTGATAATTTTGTTTGGAACATCGAATCTTGACAAAATATTGTCTTTGAGGAACTTAATTAACTCTTCAGAATCAACCTTTTTTAATACCACTGCTTCTGGCCACTTCGTAAAATAATTTGTAGCGGTGAGAATGTACATATGTCCCTTGCTTGACTTTGGATTTATTGACTCGACGACATCAAGTCCCCATTGGGAGAATGGTTGTTCTACAGTTATAGGCTGCAACGACTTCACAAATCTCTTCATTTTCCCTAAAATTTGCTGGTAAGATACACACTTCCTTATTGTGGCATATGAGTCTCTAAAAATTGATGGCCAATAAAATCCAGCACTTATTATTTTATAGGCAGTGGTCGTAGGTTCAAAATGGCCCCCACATATCCATTCTAGGAATTCCCTTGTTAGTTCCTGGGCTTTGTTTCCATCAACACATCTCAGTAATACACAATTATAGTTCCTTTTAAATAGTATATCAACAATCAACACATATTGATTTGACTTCATCTTCAATGTTCTTCGCTCTTTAGGGCTCATGGTAATTGGCAACTGCCCGGACCTCAAATAGAATGCAATGTCTCCATACCATTCTGAATCGACCAATGGTTCTCCTACTGAAATTGAAATCATTCTGTTAGCGTCAGAAGTCACTCTTGGATTGCAGCAGGAGCAGAGCCCGACGCCCATCAGTTAATGTCACGATTTGTTTATAAAAAGGGGTGATTGAATGGAAGTTAACTCAAAACAATATTGTTCTAACTCTGAAACTAGGCCAGGCATGCATGGGCAAGTGAGGTCTTAGATAAACTCCAGACAGTGAGTTGTAGTAAGGGTGAGTAGGGGGAAGACTTGTATAAGATAACTGCATAGGTCTGTCGTAAACATCAGGTTTCTAACAGACTATAGGAGAAAACATCTAAACGCAAGATCTTCTTACATTCAAACGCAGAAAACCAGAGAATACAACAATGCAACGATAAATCCTTTATCGTAACATAATTGCAATAATTCATGTGAATCAGTCAATCAGGAATTCCCTCAGTATGAGATGAAAATTAGACGGGGTAGGAAAATTGTCTGTCATTAAACAATAAATCTTACATACAGATGCATAACCAGAGAACTAGAGTGTCTATTAAAACTTTACAATCAGGAGCTTCGCTCTACCATCGATCCTTTGAAAATTATCAAAACAAAGTATATATACTCCTAAACATTTGCCCATCAGAGGCCTCCTAGACTTTCGGGATGAGGCGTCTCTTCAATCAAATTTGCCCTGCACTCATATGTCATACGCCACCTTAATTATGCATGGCTCGCACTAGGGGGTAGCTGAGCCCTTAAATGTTGAATTAGCGTGCGCAGGCTTCCCTGGTGAGTCGAGGACTTGGCATGGCTTCTGTGGAAAGAATCAATACAGGGGACCAGACTTCCCGTTGGGATATCTATACCTTGCAATTAACGAGTGAGGTGAGGTTTCAACCACCCTCTCTCTTCTTCATTTACTCCGAGCAAGTATCAGGGTTGAGATCAAGTTGAACTGGCACCTGGAGAACACGATGATCCCTTCTGCAGCTAAACCCAGAACCTCGACCCTTCGCGTAGCTCTTTCTATTGCCTTCAAGCGACTACGGGCTGTGACCTTGTGCCTATCTTCAAAGGTGATTTTGGCGTTTCGGGGTTCATGGATAAGAAGGAGTAGATCCTTCCTCTTCGAATTTGCGATGGACGAAATGTCGAGAGGGCCTAATGGGTGCCACGCGCCCCTCTCTGATCTGACGGTCTTGAACTAATTCGGTAATACTATGGGCCCGGGTCTGGGATGTCTTCGGTGCTTCGCATCTCAGGGATATGAAAGAGCTGCTCCTTGCGCTTTGAAGTCACGATGGGCGAAAAGGCAGAGAGCCTAATGGCGCACCACGTGTCCCTCCGGGATGAACGGCTAAGATTGCTCTCGACTCTTTGGGACCCGTCTTGCGAAATGATAAACTTAGCGCCCCTCCTCCAGGCCTGCTCCTTTGTGACCAGGCGCCAAAACCATGGGCATGATTCTGGGTGCTTTCGACACTTCGGGGTTCAGGGTTCTGAGATGTGAGAAGATGAGGGACTTTTACCCTTCGAACTCTCGAATGTCGATATGCCGACGTGACTAGATCTTGCGCCATGTGTCACTGGATCGAACGACCCAGATTTTGTCTTGAAATATAGGTGCTTTCTCTGACGCTATACCTCGAGTAACTTGGTAGCCCCGAGATCCCGGTGACCATAGATCAGCTTTATAGATGGGTCTCGGTCGCTCGGCAACAAAACTTCGCCCGCTCGATTGACTTGTAACCTGAAAAGAGATTTTTTCGTGCTGCGCTTGGGTGCTTCTCGTGCAAGCTGTAGACCTGGGTACTTTTGTGCCCAAGAAAAAAATTGTTGCTAACATTAGGCTCCATGGGGGATAGAGTCGTCCATGTGATGCTCTAAGAACTCATTTGCAGCTTCAGTGCCTTGCTATTGGGCTATGGAGTCATTTACTAAGCCGGAAATAATAAAAAGGAAAATGAACAAAGAACCAAAAGGACAATATTTACAAACAAAGGAGCCGTCTAAGGCTCAAACAAAACATTTCTTCAAAAAATGACCATTTACTGGGCTGTTGTAAACCTCTTCACCCTCCAAATCCTGCAACGTGTATGTGTTGTTTGAGAAAACCTCGGAGATTTTGAAAGGCCCATCCATAGGGCGTCAAACTTGTCGTGTTTGCCCTTGTCTTGCATGGGTGCATCCCACTTAAGCACCAAATCCCTGATCTCAAACTCTTTCTTCTTGACTTTCCTGTCAAAAGCCAGTTTGACCTTCATCTGATGGTCCTGAATTCTGTCCATTACCTGCTCTCTGGCCTGCTGGACTTCCACCAGTTGATGAACTCTTCTGATCATGTCATCAGGCTCTTCTTGATGATCCTAGAAGAACTTTGCTACAAGAATGGCTAGCTGAGAAGGGAAAACAACTTCTGCTCCATAAACTAATTGGAAAGGGGAGATGCCTATAAATCTCTTTGTGGTCACTCGATCGGCCCATATAGAGAATTTCAAATTTGAATCCCAAGCCCTTTTGTTGTCCCCCAATAGTCTTTTGGTAATCCTTATCAGGCTTTTGTTGGAGGACTCTGCTAAACCATTGCCCTGGGGATAGTATGGGGTAGAGTGAATCAGTTTTATCCCAAATTGCTAACAAAACTTGGCTAACGGCTCAGCCTTGAATGAGGCTGCGTTATCAGTAACAATCTTTCTTGGGCAGCCAAATCTTGTGATGAGGTCTTCCAGGAATCCAATAATTACCTTGTGGGAAGCAATCCTGGTGGGGATAGCTTCAATCCACTTAGTAAAGAAATCTGTAGCAGTCATGATCCATCTGTGCTGCCCACTGGAAGCAGGGTGGATTTCTCCAATAAAATCTAGGCCCCATTGCTGGAAAGGTCCGGGAACAACTACAGGCTTTCAAGGCAGAGATTTGAGTTGTTGCTTTCCTGAAAAAATTTGGCATGGGATGCATGCTCTAACTTATCTACAGACATCAGTGAACAAGGTGGGCCAGTAGTACCCAGCTCTGAGAATTTTGTGAGCTGTGGTCTTCCAGAAATGGTTCCCTCCGCATAGGCCGCATAGGCCTCTTGCGGATTCATGCATTTTAAAAGCACCCCCAGGGGGTCTTTCCAGTATAAAATTTGATCGACAAGGTAGTATATGACTGCACTGAACTTCAGAGCTCTTCCCTTGTTTCTTTGCAGGCCATCTGGAGGTCGCAACTCCTGTAGAAAATATATAACATCCTTATACCAAGGACATTGAGACAACAGGGGTTCTGTTTGAGGGTTTACATCAGACAACTGATTTTGTTGATTTTCTGAATATGCATTAATGAAATCTACCCCCAAGGCTCTACAATTTGCTTCAGCCAACAGCTTGGCTAAGCCTTGACCTTTAATCAATTTGGTAGGCCTTATCTCCAAGTCAAACTCCAAGATCTTGGCTATCCACTTACTCCTCTTCCCGTCTATGTCGGGTTGTACAAGGATTTCCTTCACAGAGGCTGAAGGAACGTATGCGGTCACTTTTGAGTGCAGGACATAGACTCTGAAAGCTTTGAGAGCTTTCACTAAGGCATAGGCATGTTTTTCCATGACTTCATACCTGATCTCTGCATCTCTTAATGCCTTGCTGAAGAAGGCAATGGGTTGCTCTCTCCCTTCCTCATTTTCCTGCAACAAGACCGCCACTACTGTATCAAAAGAAGTAAAAGAGAACATTAGGAACTCTTTGGAATAGTAAGGACTGATCAGCACAGGTGCCTCAGTCAATGCCCTTTTTATTTGGATAAAAGATTCCCTGGGTTCAACGGTCCATTTCACTTCATTTCCCTTCCTGAGCATGGCTGTGATGTGTTTCACC
>SNQJ01S0084675.1:18463-34756 GCA_010110895.2 Picea sitchensis | reverse complement strand
CTCTGTCCTCAGGTATGACTGATATCTGATTATAGCCAGAAAAACCATCAATCATGGATATCCTAGATGCACCAGTTACCCTCTGCATTATTTGCTCCATGTTGGGCAAGTGGTAGTTGTCTTTCTTTGAGCTCCTATTCAGGTTCCTGAAATCGACACAAAGCCTGATTTCTCCACTTTTTTTTCTCACCAGGACCAAATTGGCCACCCATTTAGAATATCTCAATTGGAAAATTATTTGGGCATCTAACAATTTCTTCACTTCTCTCTCCATGACGGGCAACAACATCGGATTTATCTATCTCAACTTCTGTCTGAATGGCCTAGCCTCTTCATTCAGTGGGATCTTGTGCTCAATGACAGATGTGTCATAAGTCTTGAGGTCTTCATAGGTCCACGCAAACACATCAGCGAATTCCTTTAATAACTCAGTATATTCCGCCCTCTATTCATTGGTCTGGTTGCTTGATAATTTGACAAAATTGGGCTCCTCTTGTGTGCCAATGTTACACTCAGCTGTGTCGGCATCTTCATTTGAAACCTTGCCCTTTACTGCCACATCATTCCCATCGAACAATCTTTCTAAAGGGACTAGGCCCCTCGAAATGTGATTGCTAGGCAGCTGAATAATCTGGTGATTAGCAATTTCATTTAAAAACACCTCAGGGTGAGGGTCACCTTCTAGGTCGGGATCCTGATCAATGTGCAACGCAGAAAATTCATCAACAGATTGGAGAAATTTTTCGATTTCCAGATCATCTTCGAATACCTTCCAATGCTTGACATTGTCCGGTATAGAGGGCCTATATTTTATTTCAACATCATATTTGACGATAGGTGGCAGAGGAACTTTGAGCAAACTAGCTGAGACAGCTAAAGAATCGGCTGAAGTGTTTTCCCCCCTCGGAATGAAAGAAATGTTAAAAGCCAAGAAGAAATTATTGATCAGGTCCCATACCTCATTTCTATAATTTATGAGCCGAGGATGATTAGCACGATAAGCATTTTTTACTTGCTGGATGATCAACTCAACATCTCCAAATAATGTTATCTCTTTAATTCCCATTTCTTTTGCAGCCCTCATACCCAGAACAAGAGCTTCATATTCTGCCACATTGTTGGCAGTTTCAAATTCCAGCTTGTATGACAGGGATATGGTCTCTTGACAAGGTGACATGAAAACCACTCCAGCGCCGGCGCCTTCGCTAGAAGAAGCTCCGTCGAAGAACAACTTCCAAATAGAGATGGTTGGAGGGGGAATCTGATAATTAAGATTGGGTTGTTTTCTGGCTTGGACAAGGTCTTCAATAGCATCATTGAGCTGCAATAAACTAGACCCCAAATCAGTGTCAAGTGCGACGATAGGATTATTGGTGGGGTTTGCTTCGTCACTAACGATGTAGGTCAGTTGAGCTTCCCTATATAACCTCTTTTGTTCCCCTCCGAAGACTGGAATAGTGGCATACGTGAGATCCATCTATAATGTTCCTCCAAGCTTTTTAATCCAAGATCTTGACAACAACATGCCAAATTTGAGGGGGACATCAGCTACCACAATATCCATGACCACACTCTTCATGGGCAGCTGAAACAAAGAGACCACCAAGTCTTTGATGACTCCCAGAAACTGCACCCTCCTTGAATCGAAAAAGTAAAAATCATGATAAGCCTTTGTCACCTCCAGTCCCAATTCTTCCATTACTATTTTGGGCATAAGGTTATGGGAAGCCCCTGAATCCATGAGGCAGTTATGCAACACTTTATGATGTATGTTCAGGGATGTGTAGAAAGGAGGGGATGAATCAACTCTATCTTCTACCATGGGCCCTAGGACAACTGTTGGATTTTCATCTTGGAGGTTTATTGAGTCAGTGGAAGGTTGGGGGGGCGCAGATTGTAGCAGCGTGGAGAGGGACCTTTAGAAATCTTCATTTTTAACTAGTTCGGATAGGGGTACAGGAATTCTAATCTTCTAAATCTCATGCTCAAAATTAAAGGAGGGAATAGGCTTAGGAGATTCTGTTACCTCAGAGACAGGTTCCTTGGCTGTTGGTGAAGTATTCTGAGTTTTCTTTCCTTCAGTAGTGGTTGTTGCAACTTTAGTAGGTCTTTCTGCTATGAGGGGTTGTTCCTGGCTATCAAAATTCCCTTCTTTCTTTCTTGACCTGAGATTATATTTGTTAGGAGTGTTGTTGGTTTTTTCCCCTCTACTCAACTCGTTGATTTGAGTGTTGATAAGGGATTCTTCATATGCAGATTGAGTCAAATGAGGAAACATGGAAGTGTCCTCGATGCGGTGGATCTCAGGGTCGAGTTCATCCACCTCCTCCCCTTCCTCATGAGAAACTAGGTTGTTCTGGAGAGGGGTTTGAGTCCTCTGATCATCTCTATCTCTGCTCTTATGTTCCCTTGGGAAAGCCTGTGGCACATTGTTATTATGCTTCCTGAAACCTCTGTTATCTATATTTTGGGGATTTTTGTAGATGGGCTTCCCTTCTAATTCCCACCTTTCCATCCTGACAGAAAGTGATTTTAGCACTCTAGTTGTCTCATCTGTCTGAAGGGGCAAGGGAGAGGAACTGGATGGGGAAGCTTCAGGCCTCTACCTAGATGTGTTTCTATCAGCAGTGTTCCTGAGTTGGTCAACAACCAATATGTTAGATTCTACCTCCACGGCTGCATCCTACATGTGGGCCAGAGTAGTGGCTCTTCTTTCCCTCAATAGGAGGAAGAAATCAGGATCAAAGGCGCTAGCATAAGTGATCTTTGCAGAGGCTTCGAAGGGTTTTATCTCATCAGGGATTTTATTGTACATTTTATTGAATCTCTTGGAGAAGTCAGAGACAGACTCTCCTTCTTTTCTCTTCAAAGACCCAAACTCTCTAATGTAATACATGAAGTCTTTTTTATCTCCCCACTGTCTCAAAAAGGCATTATCCAAAGCTTTGATCCCATCAATAGATCTAGAAGGCAGGACCTTGAACCATTTTCTAGCCTTGCCTTGAAGACTATGGACAAAAATCCTCATCCATACGTCTGCATGCATGATAACATTATCATCTGTAAAATTGTAAAAAGCTTCTAAGTGTTCTTCTGCAGTTATGTCCCCCTCACCTGTAAACTTAGGCAACTGCTTGAGGTAACCATCTGCTGGGAGGGCATTGAGAGGCTGAGGTAACACTAGGGGAGCATACCTAGCAGCTATAATAGCCTCCATTCTGGTCATAGGGGGATTTGCTCCTGCCATAGGGATATTATGTGGAGAAGAACTCGGAGGAGAAGGAGCTCGAAAAGGGGATATTGGGGATGAGATTCTAAGTGGAATGGGAAACAATAGGGGATTTAGGGAGAAGGCTAACGAGATTAAGCCAATAGATGCTTCTCTTTGTGCAGAAGCGACAACAGTAACAAGAGGAGGAGTGGTAAAGCTAGGAGTGGGGAAATCTTTTGTGGTCATGGGTCTACACCAAGGTACAACTTTAGGGGAGAGGGGAGTGACAAGGATTTCTCCCTCCAATCCCAGGCCAGTGGGGGAAGACTCAACAGGAACAGTCCCGAAATTCAGGAAACGGGAAACTTCAGAAAAAGGTCTGCTAAGAAACTGAGGATGAGAAAATGGAGTTCCTACAGAAGGAGATGGCGGATTACCTGGTTCGGCGGCGAAAGCTTCTCCTTCAGAGGCCTTTCCTTTCCTGAGAACCACCTCCGGATCAGTTTCAGGTGTAGCTAGAAGCAACTGTGGATGGGACCGCATGTGTCTGCCTCTAAAAGCCACAATTAACATGACGAGTTCGCCACAATGGAGTCACCAGCTTCATAGTAGCAATCTTCAGAGACTTTGATACTTGATGCACCTTCAGAATCAGAGGCTCAATGTCGTTCAATCTCAGGGAAAATTTTCAACTTCGTCCCTCGGAACGACGCTAGAAATGTTAGTGTCAGAAGTCACTCCTAGATTGCAGTAGGAGAAGAGCCCGACGCCCATCAGTTAATGTCACGATTTGTTTATAAAAAGGGGTGATCGAATGGAAGTTAACTCAAAACGTGTCCCTCCAAGATGAACGGCTAAGATTTCTCTCGGCTCTTCGGGACCCGTATTGCCAAATGATAAACCTTAGCGCCGCTCCTCCAGGCCTGCTCCTTTGTGACCAGGCACCAAAACCATGGGCCCGATTCTGGGTGCTTTCGGCACTTTGGGGTTCGGGGTTCCGAGATGTGAGAAAACGAGGGACTTTTACCCTTCGAACTCCTGAATGTCGATATGCCGACGTGACTAGATCTTGTGCCATGCGTCACTGGATCAGACGACCCAGATTTTGTCTTGAAATATAGGTGCTTTCTCTGACGCTATACCTCGGGTAACTTGGTAGCCCCGAGATCCCGGTGACCATCGATCAGCTTTATAGATGGGTCTCGGCCGCTCGACAACAAAACTTCACCCGCTCGGTTGACTTGTAACCTGAAAATAGATTTTTCCGTGTTGCGCTTGGGCGCTTCTCGTGCAACCTGCAGACTTGGGTATTTTTGTGCCCAAGACAAAAATTGTTGCTAACACATTCCATCCATACAATCGTTATTTACGATGAGCTTACATAAACCTTGTCCTTTGACATCCTTTAAAGGTTTGACATCGATATCATATTCTTGGATCTCTGCTAGGCAGTTAGCCCATTTTCCTTCTCTCAATTGTGTTGATGATTACAATTGCGTGAGACATCCTCCAAGACACAGATTGAGTGAGTCGGACTGTGAGAGAGCCCATGAGTTAGGTGTGTCCATGAGTTGGGTGTGTCGTTCCTCTCTGAGATAGAGATGGAACGCTGTGTGTCCCTGTGGAGGGAAGATGGCTATTGAAGGATCTTTTAGGGATTCTGCAGCTCATTGAAGGAGCTTTTTCAATATCACCAGTGTTCCTCTAAATTCCAAGGCTTATTGTTGGCATTCATAAGCCCAACAAAACCTAAGCTTGCTAGCCTAGCCTAATTGTTAGGCTTTCTAGCCCAGTTGGAAAGCGTTTGTGAAGAATATGAAAATATGAAGAACAAAACCTTGGTGGAAGATAGGCTTGATGGATCAAGCAACTTCAGCTCCTGGAAGTCAAGACTTCAAATAAATCTTGAAGAATAAGATCTATTATGGACAATACAAAGGACTTTACCATAGACAACTACTAATGAAGAGAAGGAAGAAAGAAGACGTCAAGGCAAGGAAGATAATGATCTACTCAATAAGAGATCATCTCCTGCCTTGTATTGCCAACCTGAATACAACTTATGAAATGTATGAAGCATTAAAGAATATGTTTGAGAGTGACAACACCCAAAGAGCTCTTACATTGAAAGGTCAGCTTCAAAATATCAAGATGACAAAAGGTAACACCATTGTTGACTTCTTTAGGAAGATGTCAGAGATCAGAGATCAGCTAGGTGCCATTGGAGAAATCATATCTGACAGGGAACTTGTTTTGACCACTCTCAATAATCTTCCAAAATATTGGGAACCATTTCTTCAAAGTATCAATGGAAGAGAAAAACTACCTACTTTTGATTGTATGTGGACAGACTGTACCCAAGAAGAAATCTGACTTAGAGATAGAGGAGTGGAAGACTCCTCTCAAGATGACAATCATGCTCTTGCACTTCATACAAAGAAAAGAGGAAGATTTAAAAGAAACTTCAGGCAAACATTCCAAAACGAGAGGATTTCATCAACTTCAGGTCATGATCAGAGAAGAGACATGTCAAAGATCTAGTGCTTCAAATGTGACAAGTATGGACACTATGCAATAAATTGTCCTACAATAAGGAAAGGAAGACAATATGATTCAATCGCTGACATTGATCCAGACCCACCTCAAAAGGATGAAGACAAGAGAGTTGAGGATAACTTCCTCTAAACCAAATGCAATATTGAGCATGACTGTAGACTAAGGTAATTTGTTTGATTTAATCATTAACCTGTAGTCGATTGCATTCTTGATACTGAAGGGTATTATCCCTAGTGTGGGAGCCCTCGTGACTTGGAACATTATCCCTGGTACGAGAGTCCAACCTTTCTTGATTGATTATTATTCTAGTACATGAGGCCATTTTGGTTTTCATCCCTGTGGGAGGCCATCTTGGTTTATCGTCCTAGTACAAAGATCATCAAAATACTGTAGAGAGAGTAGAGCACCTCAGAAGACTTAAGATATCTCCAAGATAGCAAACAGAAGATATATATCCTTCAGAATTCAGAGGGAGTCACTTGATTAGAGGGAGTCACTTGACTCAAAGGGAGTCAAACTACTTGAGAAGAAGGAAGAAACATTACCTTCTCCCCTTCAATTGTTCAGAGGGAGTCAACCATTACTCCAATTGATATCCCCAAAGGTATTGCAGTAAGCCATAAAAGGCCTCCCTGGGATCAACAGAATATACAAGAGGCAGAGAGACATGCAACTCCTCAGAGCACATTCTGAGAGAGCCATTTTTCAGCCATGAGCCACATCATTGATACAAAACCTTCTTGTCATGGACAAACAACAGGTCAGCAGGTATGACAAGATGCCATGATAGAAGACTATCAATCCATTTTGAAGAATGATGTATGGGATATTGTTTCAAGACCAGAAGAGAAGGTTGTAGTGACTTCCAAGTGGATATATAAGATCAAGCACGCAGCTGATGGAAGTGTTGAGAAATACAAAGCGAGATTTGTAGCCAAAGGATTCTCACAAGCAGAGGGACTTGACTATGATGAGACATTTGATCTAGTAGCCTGATACACTTTCATCCATACTATCATCCATGAGTTGGAAACTACATCAGATGGATGTAAAGACAACCTTTCTGAATGGTGAAATTGAGGAAGAAGTTTATATCGAGCAACCAGAAGGATTCGTGATACACGATGAGAAAACTCATGTGTGCAGGTTGAAGAAAGCCCTGTATGGACTAAAACAAGCACCTCATACTTAGTATGAGAAAATGGATGGATTCTTGACGATTTTGGGTTTCACCAAGAGTGTCGTTGATCCAAACCTATATTATCATATTGTTGGTAACGAGTGTTTAATCTTGTTCCTATATGTGGATGACTTATTTCTCACCAGTTCAGAAAGACTTATTGTTGTTGAGTGCAAGCAAGCATTAACTTCTAAATTCGAGATGAAGGATCTGGGTATGATGCACTACTTCTTGGGACTAGAAGTGTGGCAGAGGACTGATGAGATTTTCTTGAGTCAAGGAAAATATATAGTGGAGATATTGAAAAAGTTTGGTATGACAAAATGCAAATCCATGCCTACACCAATGGTGGTGGATTTGAAGAAAATGGATGATGTTGATTAAGGCGAGATTGATCCACACTTGTACCGACAACTAATTGGATCACCGATGTATCTGGTTAACACTAGACCTGATATATGCTATCCAGTGAATGTACTTAGTGAGTTCATGAGTTATTTGAGACAGACTCATTGGATAACAACGAAACATGCATTGATATATTTACGAGGCACAATTGGATATGGCATGAGATATGTCTCCAGTGTAGACTCAAGCTTGCAGGGACATGCCGATGGAGATTGGGCAAGAAGCACAGTAGACCAGAAGAGCACATCTATTTGTTTTTTTACCTTGGGGTCTGTCATGGTTTCCTGGTGCAACAGGAAACAGAGCTCTGTGACCTTTAGCACCGCAGAAAGAGAGTATATAGCATTGAATGTGGAAGTTCACGAAGCAGTGTGGCTTCGCAAGCTCCTGACAGATTTATTTGATCATGAGATGGATCCTACCATTATCCATTGTGATAATCAGAGTTGTGTGAAGCTCTCTGAGAACCCTTTGTTTCACGATAGATCGAAACACATTGAGATAAAATATCACTATATCAGAGACATGGTGCAGAGGAAAGTAATACCCATGCAATACCTTCCTACACATGAGTAGATTGTAAATATCTTCACCAAACCTCTTGCCAAGACAAAGTTTGAGTACTTTTGTGAAAGACTTGACCTGGTGGAGAATGCCTCCCTAGCTGAGGGGGAGTGTTGATGATTACAACTATTTGAGACATCCTACAGGACACAGATTGAGTGAGTCGGCCTGTGAGACAGCCCATGATTTGGGTGTGTCATTCCTCTCTGAGACGGAGATGGTACGTTGTGTGCCCCCGTGGAGGGAAGATTCCCATGAGATGGGTGTGTTGTTTCTCTCTGAGATGGAGATGGAACGTTGTGTGCCCCTATGTGGGGAAGATGCCCATGAGATGGGTGTGTCGTTTGAGATGAAACGATGTGTACCCCTATGTGGGGTGAAGGTGCCCATATTGCTCTCCTCTCCATAGAGAAGTTGAGACAATATGGTACTCCAGATGATTCTCCTGTGAGACTCAATGAGATAGAGATCTGTTGAGTTGGATGTTTTTGTGGCCGAGCACAGGCGGACGTGATCCTAGTGGTAGAACACTAGTGAGTGTGTGTCCAGATGATTCTCCTGTGAGACATAGTGAGATAGAGATATGTTGAGTTGGACATCCTTGTGGCTGAGCACAGGTGGACGTGCCCCTAGTGGCTGAGCACTAGTGGGTGTGTGAGATCCCTTGCTATATTGTCTCGGAGTTAGATTTACCTGTAACCCTAATTGTGATGTAAAGGGTACAAGTCGGCCCCACCATAAAGTGAAAGATAGTTAATGTAAAAGATAATTAATATTGTAATTATTGTAATTATTAATTATATTCTTAGTTATTGAGGTCGGCCCTATTGTGCTAATAGACACCACTATTGATGTGTCCAGTCTAGTATAAATAAATGTAATTTCCCCATTGAGTAAACATAACACACATGTGATTTTGGAAATTTCAGCAAGTACATCTTATAGGGCTGAAGTGCGCAACTCTCTTGGCCGCTAGCCTTCTTGGTTTTGTGAGCACCCTTTTGTGTTCTAGGTCTATGGTGTGGGAGATCTTTCTCTTGAAGAATATAGCAAAGGATTGGCTGGATTTTCTTCCCTTGTTGAGAAGGGTTTCCCAAGATACTTCTTGTGTATTTGTGCATGGTATTTATTCTTGTGATCTTGGTTACTGCAACAAATTGTTTATGGTGTAGTTGCAATTGTCTATGGTTCAAGTAAATGCTAAAATTGAAATAAACTACATGCTTGAGCCTAGCATAATGAAAATTCAACAAATTGTTGATTCAAAAGCATGTTCACTGGCGAAGATGGGACATAAGAAATGACATGTGAATTTAGTATCTACGTCTGAAAGCGTGCCACCGCTTTCACAAGAGTCGGGGCTTGCTTTCCTAGTTTCGAATACCTCAATTCATAATCGTGAAGGGTTTTGCTCATGAAATTGATTGGGAGTTCTTCACCCTTGGTATTCCTCTTAGTAAGAACAAATGCAACAAGTGTTTCTGTAGCGAACGAATAAATGATGAAATCCCATTGAAAATCTGGGATACTGAGGACTGGAGCTGTGGTGATCGCTCTTTTGATATTATTGAAAGCTTCTTGTGTATCTGTTGTCCATTCAAACATTTCGTCCTTTTTCAACAATAGATTGATTGAATTCACAATACTTGCATAATCATGGACAAATCTTCGCACGAAGTTGATCTTACCAAAGAACGATTGTACTCATTTCTTAGATGATGGGGGATTGAGTTCATTTATAGCTTTGACTCTTTCTAGATCTATATAAATCCCTTCCTTGCATACAATATGACCAAACAATTTGCCTTGAGTTACAACATATAAACATTTCTTTGGATTTAGTGAAACACCATATAATCTGCATCTATCAAAAACTTTCCTTAAGTGGTGAATGTGATCACCCCTTCTTTTTGAATGCACTGTCAAGTCATCCTGATAGTCCGCCCTGAATTTCCCTATTAACCCATTCAAAGCATGATCCATGGCCCTTTGAAACATGGCTCCTGCATTCTTCAAGCCAAAGGTCATCCTATCATATGCACATGTCTCCCAAGGTGTTATGAATGTTGTCTTTGCTCTGTCTTCCTCAACAACCAAGACTTGATTATATCCAGAAAAACCATTCAACATGGACATACAAGTTGATGTGATGACTTGTTGGAGAGGAAACTCTATGTTAGGTAAATGATAGTTATCTTTTACACTTGCTTTGTTAAGATCCCTGAAATCCACACACATCTGGATTTCCCCGGTCTTCTTTCTTACTATCACAGGGTTTGAAATCCAATCGAAGTGTCTAATGGGATATATTATTTCGACCTTCTTTAATTTCTTCAATTCAACCTTTACTAGAGATTTCAATTTGGGGTTCATCATCTTTATTTTTTCCTTGACCGGCTTTGCTTCTTCTCTCAAAGGAATGATATGTTGAAATATTGTTTCATCATAAGCTTTCAAATCGCCATAGGTCCATGCGAACACATCATGATATTCTTTAAATAATGCAACATATTGATCAACCTCTTCAATGGTGAAATCAACGCCCAAGTTGACATATTTTGGGGAATTGTCAGTTCCAATATTGATCTTTATTGTTTCGGGACAACAAAAAAGTGATTGTCTTCATCATCATCATCATTGAACAATTTTTTTTCAAATTGTTCATCATTGTCAAACACTTGCAAATATTCCAAGTTATCATGTACAAAAGTTCAGAATACTCTTTCTACCTTAAAAAGACATTTTGCTTTGCATATCGTCTGGATTTGACAATGATGCCACCAAAGCTAATGAATCTGCCTTCTGATTCTTGTCCCTTGGAATGAAAAAAATGTTGAAAGAGCTGAAAGATTCCATCACTTCGTTAAATCCCTTGAAATATAACTTGAGTCCTTCCTTCTTGAGTTTATACCTTTGGGTGACTTGATTAATTACCAACTCAGAGTTGTCAGTCACAATTAGATGTTCTATCTTCATTTCTTGTGCAAGAATCATCCCTTGAAACAAAGCTTCATATTCCGCTTCATTATTAGTACATGCAAATTCAAGTCTGATAGCATGTGGGTGAATAATCTTACTTACACTTACAAGGATAACTCCAGCTCCACTTTCTAATCTTGAACAAGCTCCATCGAATGACATCCTCCAATAACCTTCAAATGGATGTGTTTGATCCTCTGTATCTTGAATTTGCTCTAGGCTTTCAATGTGTTCCATATCTAGGATACCATAATTTCCAATCCCAACATCTATATAGTCTTCCATTAATTCACTATCCTTATTTTTGAAAGAGAAGGGTTTCTTGGGTTCACAGGGTACCTTAATCATTGCTCCTTCTTTACCTGGGAACATCATGCAACTTCCATCGTTCATTATATATCCCCCGATCATAGATGACTACTCTCTTTCCAACACAACTCCATATGCTCGAGAAAAGGACTACCACAGTGATAATATGGGGAGTCGTCATGATCCAAGCATAAAAGTCCTTGATTTCTCCATAAGTTGGCACTTGTCTAGAATCGATTGCATATATACTTTCGCGAGTCTCTTAATATTTAGTACAACTTATGCCCAATGCCTCCATGACCTCCAGTGGCATAATATTATTGGTTGTGCCCGTATCAACTAAACAATTATGAAGTGCAACATCATGGTTTTCAATTGAAATACAAGAGGGAGGAATTTTACCTCTCAGCTTGGCAGTTGATTTGTTCTGGCTCTGCTTCATACTTGTGACAACAACTTTTGCTTTTTCAGATGGATCATCCAATAATCTCAGAATGTTTTCTCTTTGTTGGGGAATATTCACCACTTCAGTAAAAGGAAGAGTTATCCTTAATTTACTTAATTCCTCTACAACATTGTATGTCATCTAAGAGGAGCTTGGCATCAGGTGTTGCTTCTTACTTCCAACATTATCCACCACTTTCTCATTTGCCCTTTTCTCATTCGTTTTTTCTTTATCTTTTTGGTTTTCCTTTTCAGAATCATTTTTATTCTTGGAACTATTTACAAATCCTCTTGTTTGAGCAATGTTTTCTTGTGAGTTGAGGTCATTATCGCCTTCTTCAAATATATACATGGGGGTCTCACATTCGTCCATCCGTACAGTGTCAGAACTTTCATCATGTGAATAGTAGTTCTCTTTCTCAACCATTTGCTTGTCATATACATCATCTAGAACGACTGCATTGGGAGTAGGATGCCTGGGAATTCTTGGTCTTTGCAGATTATCCTTGTTTTCAAACCTCACTCTGTTTTCTTGGGGAGGGCTCTTTATTTGCTCTGAGGCCGACATTCTTGGATTTGCCACATAATTATCCCCCCTTCTTAGTCTGGTTATTTCCTTCTGCATTTGTTTGATAGTTATATTCATTTGTGCAATTTCAATTCTTTCCTTGGTTTCTTGTGCCGCAACAAGGTCTACCTTCACATTTGGTATGGTTCCCTTGAAAAATCCCCCCCCAATTGTTTGATTTTGGGTTGGTCATGACTTGAATACTTCGTTTTTTCCTGAACTAGAAGCTCCTTGATTATCAATACTTAATCCTCATAGTTGCCTTTGTACTTTTCCCAGTATGATATCGGGATCGACACCCGTTTCAATCATAATTTCTTCCATCTCAGTGGATTTAGTCATTGCTTCTTCCAAGGTATCCATCTGAGATGTTTTGATAGCATATTTCAAATTCGGGGGCATTGCATTCTTATAGAAGCCGAGTATCACTGGGTCATTTGGTCTTTTATCTTCTGGAATCTTACTCAATGTTTTATTGAACCTGAGATTAAAATCTTGTATTCTTTCATTTTTCCTCAAACCAATTTGGGTGAAATCGGTGAGAAGGGTATGATAAGCAATTGGAAGGGTGAACATAGTCAGAAATATGGCTTTGAGGCCATTAAACGAGTGACTTGATATGTTGGGTAATTTTGTATACCATTTATATGCTCTTCCTGATAAGGTTTGCATAAATAACCTTACCATGACATCGTCATACTCAACACGATGAAAATTACAAACATCAAGAAACAAGTGAAGGTGCCTCTTTGCATCAATTGTTCCATCTCCAGTACGCTTAGGGAGAACATGGAGGTCATATTGCTCACCTAGAATATTCAAAGGGGAATCTCTTATTCTTCTTCGATTTTCAAACCTTAGGATTTCTTGATTTCTTGCAACATCTCTTCCACCTCCTTATGTCTCCTCATGTGGTTCTTCTCGCGGTTGTTCATTTCTTTCTACCATATCCGGAGAGGTTCCAGGAATATGATTTCCACTTCTAAGAATTCAAAGTTGTTTGTTTTTACTTCTGGTAATGGGTCCCTTGTACTCGTCCAACTTCAATCCTGACCTTGACCTTCTCTAGCTAGACTTTGCTTTCTTCGGTCTTGTCGCTCGTATCTCCTTTGTCTCTGGAGGATTTATCTTTCTTCTTCATGGACTAAGATCTGCCAGGACCTTTCTAATTCTTCTCGGGTCTCTGTTGTTGTTATTACCAAATTGTATAGCTAATGGAAAATGCTTCGTTGATTGTTTAATCCAATTTCCAGGTGGGGTTGATCAGCCTGGGGCAAAGTCATATATTTTTCAAAAGATGCTAAACCAAATTAAAAATTTAAGTTCATCCCCAGTATGATTGCCAAAAAATGTTGATGCTTGAATCCGCTAGAACCAAAACGACAACCTCACGAGGATGTAAATCCCCCTATGTTTTTATAGAGGTGGTACTCCTCTTTAAGATTTTCTAAGTACTGTAAATTTTCAGAATATGGAACTTTGCAGAAGTCTGTCGTGGTAATCAAAGAAATATAAAGATTGCAAGAAAATAAATGGAAGATGTTTTTGTTTCCTATTTAGAAAAAGTTCCCGAGAAATGACCGGGAACCACACACTTCATACATTTAAACAAGATAAGAATTTTTTTCTCACATCTATCATAGTTAGAATAAAGGTTTATGATCACATAAAATAAAAAGAAGATGATCCACATGCATAAGAGAACTTTAACATAGTGGACACATGGGCAGCTCAGATAAAGATAATGATAGATCAATCTCAAATACTTTATACTCAAAACTCAGAGTTACAAAGCAAAGTCGAAACTGATCATGAAATAGCTCCCTTGAAATTTCTAAAAAATATATAGTCTGTTACATATTCTTCGAAATTTAAAATGAATTTGTCTTAAAGACTGGGATTGGGGCTCTCGCGGACCATAAAACAGAGATACATAAGAATTAATCTTGTAAAAGGAAAATGATGGGCGATAAAAGAACAACGGTACCTAGAAAGAAGAAAAGAGAAGTTATCAGACTTCGATCAAACGTTTCTAGTCAAAGAAGTGGAGTAACTGGATGAAGGAACTAATAAGGAAAGAAAGATGTGACCAGCATAAACCTACTATGATGGTCTCTTGTTGCTTTACTTGCTTACTAGTGTCCTTTTATTTTCTTCATTAATGGTTACAGGAACTGTCTCAACAGTTTCTTCCCCCTCGTCGGTCAATTTGTCGATTTTTTTCTTGAACGATTCCTTAATATAATGTTTCATTGGTCCCACCTTTATCTCATGCTGGATTTTGATGTTGAACAACTTGCCCTCTAAGTCTCGTAAATCAAGGGAAATACCATGTAATGCTTCTTCAATATCTTGATTCTTTATGGAGTAGTCCACTGGCCAATTGTCTATGTCATCTTCATTATATTCAACTATACCATAAAAAATTTCAACTGATAACCCTTTAAAAATCTCAACTTGTTCGTCAAACTATTGCTTTGTTAGGAACATTGAGTTGATGATTAATTTGGGGTCTTGTACTTCGTTAGTGTTTCCGGCTAGTTCTACTTCTGTGAGTCTTTTGAATAGTTCTTCTCTCCTTGATATAGTTTGGTTGCGCGCTTGAACAATATTATGCAAATTTTCAATCTTTTCTTTCCAGCACACGTTCAACTGTTTTATCCGACTCGGGGAGGGAAGATCATCCTATCTTCTCCTTAGTTTCATCATGTTAGAGACCTTGTCACATTTTTCAGGTCGGCTTGCAAATATTCATGGAAGACATGTGCCCTTGAACCAAAATAAACAATGTTTTTCGAAACTTCCCATGCCTCTGTGATCAATGCCATTATTTTCTTAATATTTCTTTCCACATAGCTCCTAATTGATGTAAGTAGGCTTGAAGATCCTTTTAATTTAATAGTGGGAGTGGTGGGTCTGAATATTGATAAAGGACTCGCAAGAAGTGGAAGAGGCATTCAAGCGTCTTCCAGTTCCTTAATCCTCTCTTTCAACTTCGTTGTTTCTGCTTCTAAACCATCAATGGAATCATCAAGAGCATCTCCAGTTGCTCTGTGAACTATGGAAATTTGGGAAGGCCGCAAATCGTTTAGGTCAACCTTTGAACGAGATTTTCCTTTCTTATTTTTCATATCACCTTTTTCAATAATCAATTTCTTAGACTCCTTGTCAAAGACTATGCTTCAGAAAGTGAACGACTCTTCTTTTCTCCTCCACCGATTGAAATATTGTTGGTAACTTTCCTAGTCGGGTGGGTCATTGGAGCATTGATCTGATACGTGGTAGTTTTAGGGGTAACAACTGGAGACTGGGCACTCTTCTTGTTGGGACCATTTCCTTTCTGTTTGTAAAACTCATTAGTACTTAGTATTGTTTCCAAGTCACCAACGTTGTCAGCAAAAGCGCCTAAGTTGTTATCTTCTTCGTCACTCAGAATAGTATGAATAAATGAATTGTTGAATCCGACTGCCAACATATGTTCTACGAAAATTCGGTTAGGGTCAACCCCCTTTAGCTTTTCAACATATTTCAGATTCACATTGTGGAAGTGGTTCACAAACTCATCAATTTTGTTTATATTTTTGAATATAAAGTCTCTAATTTTCCAAGGCAAGGGTATTAATTGGTTTTTTCGTTTCTCATGGAAGAAGTGCATCCAAATATTATACCACTTCGCCACTTTCGTAATAAACATTTTATCAGGTAACGGACTACCTGGCTAACATAGGAGCAACCTGGGAGGGACCAGAACTTCTCTGCAATACTGATCTAGATCAGACGCATCCCATTCTCCACCAGTGCATCAACAAAGCAGTGGAAATGGACAATCACCCGGATGGGGTGTTAGTGGCCACCACCTGGCGCGCAGAGATGGAAAGGGGAAGCCAGCATGGCACGGAGCCATGTGCTCGGCTCGTGCCTGCTGTTTCCTCCATCCCCGAGCATTAAAACTGCATTCACGCTGATGGGAGAGGCATTAACTTACCATCCCTCGACCACCCTTATGAATTGCACAATGCACTCTCGGTCTTACCTTATCGCTCGGCAGCTTCACTCTGGTTCTGGTTCGGCAGT
>SNQJ01S0084675.1:6465-18453 GCA_010110895.2 Picea sitchensis | reverse complement strand
TTTATGAGATACGTGGTATGGAAGAAAAGAGGGATTCTCCTTAGAACAAAAGATCTTGATAACACTCTGATTTTCCATCTGCTCTAACATCCCCTTTTTCTCCGAGAATTTATTTGCATGGTCTGATATCCTAGTGGTATTTTTACCTAACAACAGTCCCTTAAATACAGAAATGAAATCATTGTACACCTCGTAAAAATGAAAAGAAGTGGGAAATGGTGGCGACGCTTTCTTGGCCTGTCAGCTTGGTTAACAACCAAGCGATTTCCTGGAAGGGGTTTTTGAACGAGTCGACCTGAATCATGTTTATGTCCTCTGGGACATCTGTGGGATTCTCCAAATACTCAGGAAGGAGGTCAGACCATTGTCATGTTTTTTCAGAAAATCTTTGCAATCCTCTCCCTTGGAGGTAAGTGTTGGCTCAGGGAGCTTCAACATCTTACGAAACAATTGCGGTGAAAGAGAGATGGGGGAACAATCCTGGAGTTGTATGATTTTCTCACTCGATATGTATTTTTTAACACGCCCTGCAATCAATTATTTGTAGTCGAATATTTTAGGGCCACACACTGTGCGAGCAATTCCGGAAGACCGGATTATATCTTTATGTGCAAGAGGCGATGAGTAATACAATTACACTTTGGACCATTGAAAGTTTTGCTCTTCTCGGCGAAAGATGTTCAATGTATCGCCACATAAATGTTGTATGGTTGTTGCTGCCATAAGTTGACGAGAGTGTTGTTTCAACTGGATAATAACTTGTAATGAAACCTTTCAGAGAGATAACAATATTATAACCCAGGGTAAATCGTGCTTTAATGCGATATAATGAAATATCTTCTCGAGCCCTTTGCTTATTAATGATGATCTTTACAAAGCCTGCATGATCATTTATTAGCACTAAACTATTCTAAACGTGTATTGGGAAAAGCACAAAGATGGCGGGGAAGGAGGAGAGCAATTTGAATTTGGGGTTTTTTGTGAACACGCCAACCTAGGAACTCGCGAACCCGCGGTTGCGAATGATCAAAAATAGGTTAAGTATTGCATAGCGATTGGTCAGATTTGGACATAAGAGAAATGAAATGCTTAAGGGTTCGGTATCCACGACAAGTCCAACGGTCATAATGTATATCACGGGTCTTTAGGTGCTAAATGGAGATTAGGAACTTGGAAGATAAAAACTTGAACCCGTGAACACACGAATTCGCGGTTGCGAAAATGGTTAAGTATATTATAACAAAGCGATCGATCAGACTCATGATATGGGAACATGAATGGCGGTGAAGACCCACGAGTCCGCCAACCCACGAACCCACGGTTTTTTGAAAAATGACTAAGTATAATAACTAGAAAGGGAAAATAGAAGGGAGAAAAGAAAAGGGGAATGATGGTAGGTATAGAAGAGAGAAAATAAATGGAAAAGAGAAGTTGGGAAAATAGAAAGGGGAGGGAAAATTCTGAAGCAGGAATTGATCTCAACAACTGGCTCGAACTATGCGATGATAACCCCCTGTGGGTTGTCAAGAATCCATAATCTTTATGACCAGGCGCTTCCATCCATTGGGCTATGGAGTCAAGGTAAGAATATACAAACTGAAAAATAAAATTTATGTACAATGAAAATGAGAAAGTTTTAGGTGAAGAATCTTTCAAAAGTTTCATGTTGATGGGCAACATTAATCTTTTACCCTTCATGTCTTTGAGCATATAAGAATTAAAACCCGAGATCTTATCGACGATGTATGGTCGAATCTAGAGTTCTTCAAACTTTGTATGCATCAATGGCTTCTCCTTGGCTTTCTTCCAGAGTAACACGAGTTCTCCCTTCTGAAATTTGTTACAGTTGCACTCTAATCAAAATATCTTTTGATACTTTATTGTCTTTGAGAATTTCTATTCAGGGCTTTATTTCTTGCTTCCTCCAATTTCAACCATTGATTGATCCTCCTTTGGATAGGTGAACTGTCTTTTGCATTTTTTGTATTAACCGCAAAAGTAAAAGCAATGAGTTCAATGTTGATTGGCATTTTTGCTTCCTTTCCATAAACCAATGTATATGGGGACATCCCAGTGCTATTCTTTGGAGTCATTCTACTCACCCACAACGCATCAATAACCTTTAAGTGTCAATTTCTTTGGTTGTTGTCAATAGTTTTCTTCAAGATTTGAATGCGTGTCTTATTTGTGGATTCTGCAAGGGCATTTCCTTACGGATAATAGTTTGATGTTTTCCCCATAATAATTCCATATTCTCCACATAGTTATGTAAATTTTAAACTGATGAAAATATAACCATTATCAATGATAAATTTGTTTGGAACACCGAATCTTGACAAAATATTATCTTTGAGGAACTTAATTAACTCTTCAGAATCAACTTTTTTTAATGCCACTGCTTCTGGCCACTTCGTAAAATAATCTGTAGCGGTGAGAATGTACATATGTCCCTTGCTTTACTTTGGATTTATTGACCCGACGACATCAAGTCCTCATTGGGAGAATGGTTGTTCTACAATTATAGGTTGTAATGGCTTCCCAAATCTCTTCATTTTCCTCTAAAATTGTAGGAAAGATACACACTTTTTTATTGTAGCATATAAATCTCTAAAAATTGATGGCCACTAAAATCCAACTCTGATTATCTTATTGTTGGATTTTCAATGAGTTATGGCTCATGTATCATTTTTTAATTTTCGGTTTAACTAGTACTTGAACCATAACTAATGCAGCAAACCAAGATCACAAGAAGAATAACCATGCACAAGAACACAAGAAGTATCCTGGGAAACCCTTCTCAACAAGGGAAGAAAACCCAGCTAATCATTTTCTATATTCCTCAAGAGAAAGACCTTCCACACCATCACCAAACCTAGCACACAAGAGGGTGTTGTAATTCTCATAATTTCAGAGTACAACTTCTGAAATCATGAGATGACACAATGATAAGTGTGTTTCCTCAATGGGGATCCACCTTTATTTATATAAGACTTGTCACATCAAATGATTTGTCTTTTGGCACAATAGGGACGACCCCAATAACTCAAAATATAATTAATAATTACCATATTAATTATCTTTTACATTAATTGTATTTTACATTAAGGTGGGGCCAACGTGTACCCTTTACATTACAAATAGGGTTACAGGTAAGTCTGACTCTTGAACAATATAGCAAGGGATCTCATACACCCACTAATGCTCAGCCACTAGGGGCACATCCATAGGGATGTCCATATCTCTATCTCATTGTGTCTCATAGGAGAACCACACTCACTAGTGCTCAACCACTAAGATCACGTTCACCTGTGCTCGTCCATAGGCACGTCCACTCAATAGATCTTCTTTCCCACTACATTACATAGGAAAGTCATCTAGAGTTCATCATCTCAACTCTCTGTTAAGATGAAGCTAACACATTGTCTTCATCTTTGTCTCATGATGATGCACCCAGCTCTATGGGAATTCACATGTTTACCTTTTGCTTAGCCACATGCATGTCCAACTCAACAGATCTCCTTTCTCACTGCGTTACACAAGAGAATCATCTGGAGTTATTCTCAACTTTCTGTAAGGAGGAGGCCATCACTACGTTCCAGCTCTGTCTTGGATAGGAACCACACACCCATCTCAGGGGCTCTCTCTCAAGTCTGTGTCCTGGAGGATGTCTCACGTCGCTGTAATCATCAACACTCCCTCTCAGCTAGGGAGGCATTCTCCATCAGGCCAATTATTGCACGAAAGTACTCAAACTTTGTCTTGGTTGTAGTCATCAACACTCCCTCTCAACAAGAGAGGTATTCTTCACCAATCCACTTTGGTGAAGATGTCTGCAATCTTCTCATGTGTAGGAAGGTACTGCACGTGTACTTCTTTCTTCTACATCATGTCTCTGAAAATGATATTTTATCTCAACATGTTTCGATCTATCATGAAACACATGGTTCTCAAAAAGCTTCACACAGCTCTGGTTATAATCATAGAATCCATCTCATGATCAAGTAAATCTGTCAGAAGTTTACGAAGCTACACTGCTTTGCACACTCAATGATATATACTCTACTTCTGTGGTACTCAAGGCCACAGAGCTTTGTTTCCTACTGCACCAGGAAACCATGGCAAGCTTCACGGTAAAACAACAACCATATGTGCTCTTCCGGTTCACTATACTCTCTGTTCAATCTGTATCGACATATCCCTGCAAACTCAAATTCACACTGGGGGCATATCTCAGGCCATATCCAACTGTGCCTCGTATATATCACAGTACATGCTTTATTGCTATCGAGTGAGTCTATCTAGACTGACTCATGGATTGACTAAGCACATTCGTTGCATAGCATATATCAGGTCTGGTGTTAACCAGATACATCAATGATCCAATCAGCTGTCGGTACACATGTGGATCAATCTCGTCTAAATCATCATCATTTATTTTTCGTCAAATCCATCACCATCGGTGTAGACATGGATTTGCACTTTGTCATGCTGAACTTCTTTAATATCTCCACTGTATATTTTTTCTTGACTTAGGAAAAGTCTCATTGGTCCTTTGTCATACTTCTTGTCCCAAGAAGTATTGCATCATACCCAGATCCTTCATCTCGAAATTAGAAGTCAATGCTTGCTTGGAACAACACGACTTCTTGAACAAGTCATCAAAATCAGGTTCTCGTCACTAACAATGTAATAGTATAGGTTTGGATCAACAACACTCTCGTTGAAACCCAAACTTCATCAAGAATTCATCTATCTGATGTAGTTTCCAACTCATGGATGGTAGTACAAATGGGAGTGCATCGGGTTACTGGATCAATATGTCTCATCATATGTCACTCCCTCTACTTGTGAGAATCCTCTAACTACAAGTCTTGTTTTGTATTTCTCTACACTTTCATCNTGCAGAGTTTGTCAAGCCCATACAAGCCTTTTATGGCTTATTGTAAAGTGCCTGGGAATATCAATTGGAATAACTGGATCAATTGTATCAATGGTTGTGTCCCTCTGAAATGCTGAGGGGGAGAAGGTATTTGTCTTTTCCTTCTTCCCAAATAATTTTGACTCCCTCTGAAGTCTTGAAGGAAAAACATCTTCCTTTGTTGTTAACCTTCCTGGAACAAGGAAACAAACGAAAGGAAACAAGACAAGAATATATCCTAGAAGAGATTCATGAGTACATCTCTAGAATCAAAACAATTTAAGGATTGTTGTCACAACTACAACACCCACTTGTAATGTAGCATGACAATCTAAAAGCAATCAGACTTGGGTTCAAGTAGGAAGTCAAACACTGAATCATAGTTAAATGCTCATCGGAGGTTTTGAAAAGAACCTCTCCGAAGTTCATTGGAGATATTGCATCGATGTTCATCGGAGAAGTTAAAGGGAAATTCATTGAATGCTATCAGAGCTTTTAAGAGGAACCCCACCGATTGTTATCGGAGCTCTCGAGAGGAACTCTACCACTCGCTATTCGAGATCTTGAGAGTAACCCCGCTGCAATTCGTCGACAAAGTTGAAGGGAAGGGCTCCGCAACAAAAAAATCGTCGATTGCCATCGGCCGACTTGAATACATGGACTCNCTCTGATGAAAATGGCGAGGGTTTCATGCCTATATGCATGGTATTTGGATGGAACCCTGGGTATTGCAAATGCAGTGTGTGAACACTAGTCCTGAGTGTTTGATATAATGCCATGGCTTTCTCCGGACTTTCGCTCCCTCTCAAACTACGTTAATGCAAATCTAATTGCTAACACTCAGCTAAGTCACACGTCATCGTTGGACAGGGTCTGGACCGTTTTCATTGCAATCAAAGTTGGGGTTACGTCTTACACGGCAATGATAAATCCACGGATAAAAGGGGACATGGTTGGACGGACCAACACATGACAATCTAAGATCTAAGATTTTTGTCCAGACATAGCTCCGGAACATTTCGCGGTCTGTCACTCCATAATGTTGTGTCTTTAATTAACTGCAATCATGCAAAGGAAATGTTGGTGAATACCAACGATCAAACAATCCAACCGGCAAAATGAAGACGCGAATTCCATTTCCCTGAGGCTGGATCCTTACTACTGCTGTTAGGGTATTGTTGCAGAAGTTTTAGTGGGTCTTTCCCTTACTGCGGAAAACTTTGTAGGCCTTTCCGTTGCTGCTGTTAGGGTATTCTGCGACAATATTTAGAGGCCTGCGGCCAATTTAAATGTACAACCTCCTCTAGGTTTCGACCTCCTCTCCATACACCTCGGTTGATTGTGGGGTTTCGACCTCCTCTCCATACACCTCGGTTGATTGTGGGGTTTCTCCTAGGCTCCGGCCTTTTCTTTATACAACACAGAATTTTGGGCTGCGGTTTTGTTGTAGGGACTCAGTGAACTTTAGAATTTGGTTTTTTCTCTCTAGGTTGCGGCAGCCTTATTCCTTGCCACAGAAAAATAAGGGAGCGTCCGACCCTTCCCTTGCGATGGTGGTGGGGTAAATTTCACCACAAAAACTTAAAAGGGGTCCGATCCTTTCCTTCCATGCAATAGAAACAAGTTTTTAACAGTTCACAGTCTTCCTTCAATCGTGAGCAAGTGGTATTCTTCAAGTCCTACTCTGAAACCATGCTGGATTTTCAATGAAGAATAACCATAACTACTACAACAAACCAAGATCACAAGAAGAATAACCATAACTACTACAACAAACCAAGATCACAAGAAGAATAACCGTGCACAAGAACACAAGAAGTGTCCTGGGAAATCCTTCTCAACAAGGGAAGAAAACCCAACCAATCATTTGCAATATTCTTCAAAGAAAGACCTCCCACACCATCACCAAACCTAGCACACAAGAGGGTGTTGTAATTCTCATAATTTCATAGCACATCTTCTGAAATCATGAGATGACACAATGATAAGTGTGTTTCCTCAATGGGTATTCACCTTCATTTATATAAGACTTGTCACATCAAATGATGTGTCTTTTGGCACAATAGGGCCGACCTCAATAACTCAAAATATAATTAATAATTACCATATTATTTATCTTTTATATTAAGGTGGGGCCGACCCGTACTTTTTACATTACAAATAGGGTTACATGTAAGTGTGACTCTTGAACAATATAGCAAGGGTTCTCATACACCCATTAGTGTTCAACCACTAGGGGCACATCCATAGGGATGTCCATATCTCTATCTCACTGTGTCTCACAGGAGAACCACACTCACTAGTGCTCAGCCACTAGGATCACGTTCACCTGTGCTCGTCCACAGGCACGTCCAATCAACAGATCTTCTTTCCCACTACATTACACTGGAGAGTCATTTGGAGTTCATCATCTCAACTCTCTCCTCGGAGGAGGCGAATCCATCATCTTCATCTTTGTCTCATGACAATGCACCCAACTCTATGGGAATTCACACATTCACCTTGTGCTCATCCACAGGCACGTCCAACTCAATTGGTCTCCTTTCTCACCGCGTTACACATGAGAATCATTTAGAGTTCTTCTCAACTCTCTGTAAGGAGGAGGCCATCACTACATTCCAGCTCTGTCTCAGATAGGAACCACACACCACATCTCAGGGGCTCTCTCTCTCTCAAGTCTGTGTCCTGAAGGATGTCTCACGCAGCTGTAATCATCAACACTTATGGGCGGTGGCCAAAGGTGCAAAATTCCCCCCGCTTATCCCTTCATTGAATTCCCTCATTAGTTCCTGGGCTTTATTTTCATCAACACATCTTGTATGAGCTCTCGATTTTTCTCGGATTGGGATTCTTTTCTACTCCACCGCTTGAAATATTGTTGGTAACTTTCCTAGTTGGGTGGGTCATTGGAGCATTGCTCTGAGATGTGGTAGTTTTAGGGGTAACAACTAGAGACTGGGCGCTCTTCTCGTTGCGACCATTTCCTTTCTGTTTGTAAAACTCATCAGTACTAAGTATTGTTTCCAAGTCACCAACGTTGTGAGCATGAGCGCCTAAGTTGTTATCTTCTCTGTCACTCAGAATAGTATGAATAAATGAATTGTTGAATCCGACTGCCAGCATATGTTCTACGAAAATTCGACTAGGGTTAACCCCCTTTAGCTTTTCAGTATATTTCAGATTCACATTGTGGAAGTGGTTCACAAACTCATCAATTTTGTTTATATTCTTGAATATAAAGTCTCCAATTTTCCAAGGCAAGGGTATGAATTGGTTTTTTCGTTTCTCATGGAATAAGTGCAACCAAAATTATACTACTTTACCACTTCTGTAATAAACATTTTATCAGATAGGTGGTATGGAAGAAAAGAGGGATTCTCCTTAGAACAAAGATCTTGATAACACTCTGATTTTCCATTTGCTCTAACATCCCCTTTTTCTCCAAGAATTTATTTGCATGGTCTGATATCCAGATGGTATTTTTACCTAACAACAAAGCATTAAAGACTGAAACGAAATCATTGTACACCTTGTAAAAATGCAAAGAAGTCTTGTGTCTCGACAATGCTTGATACCAGAAGGTGACTGGATCAACTTCACAGTTCTCTCTCTTAGAGATAGTCAATTTTGGAAACTAACAACAATATGCTATCGAAAATACCAATAAGAAGCCATAAATAATTTCTTGTCTCTTTTGTAATGTGACAATTGGTAGGAGATTTCAATCGAAATCAACTTTCCCCAATCGAAAATAACTTGCTCTTTAACTGTAAAATATAAAATATGAAGAATCATGTGGAAAATGGTGGTGGTGCTTTCTTCGCCTGTCAACTTGGTAAACAACCAAGCGATTTCCCGGAAGGGGTTTTTAACGAGTCGACCTGAATCATGTTTATGTCCTATGGGACAGCCGCAGGATTCTCCAAATACTAAGGAAAGAGGTCCAGTCTATTGTCATGTTTTTTCAAAAAATCTTTGCAATCCTCTCCCTTGGAGGTAAGTGTTGGCTCAGGGAGCTTCAACATTTTACGAAACAATTGCGGTGAAAGAGAGATGGGGGGACAATCCTGGAGTTGTATGATTTGCTCACTCGATATGTATTTTTCAACGCACCTTGCAACCAGTTATTTGCATTCGAATATCTCAGGGACACACCTTGCGCGAGCAATTCCGGAAGACCAGATTATATCCTTCTGTGCAAGAGGCGATGAGTAATACAATTACGTTCTGGACCATTGAAAGTTTTGCTCTTCTCGGCCAAAGATGTTCAACGTATCACCACAAAAATGTTGTCTGGTTGCTGCTGACATAAGTTGACGAGAGTGTTCTTTCGACTGGATAATAACTTGTAATAAAACCTTCCAGAGAGATAACAATATTATAACCCTTGGTAAATCTTGCTTTAATGCAATTTAATAAAATATCTTCTTGAGCCATTCGCTTATTAATGTACGAAGCCTGCATGATCAGTTATTAGCACTAAACTATTCTAAACGTGTATTGGGAAAAGCACAAAGATGGCGAAGAAGGACGAGAGCAATTTGAATCTGGGGTTTTTTGTGAACACGCCAACCTGGGAACCCGCAAACCCGAGGTTGCGAATGATCGAAAACAGGTTAAGTATTGCATAGCGATTGCCCAGATTTGGACATAAGAGAAATGAAATGCTTAGGGGCTCGATATCTGCGACAAGTCCGATGGTAATAATGTAGATCATGGGTCTTTAGGTGCAAAATGAAGATTGCAGAACTTGGAAGATAAAAACTTGAACTCGTGAGCTTGCGAACTTGCGGTTGCGAAAATGGTTAAGTATATTATAACAAAGCAGTGGATCAGACTCATGATATGGGAACATGAATGGCAGCGAAGACCCGCGAACCCATGGTTTTTTGAGAAACGACTAAGTGTAATAACTAGAAAGGGAAAAGAGAAGGGAGAAAAGAAAAGGGGAATCAGGGTAGGTATAGAAGAGGGAAAATAAATGGAAAAAAGAAGTTGGTAAAATAGAAAGGGGAGGGAAAATTCTGAAGCGGGAATTGATCTCAACAACTGACTCCAACTATGGGATGATAACCCACTGTGGGTTGTAAAGAATCCATAATCTTTATGACTGGGCGCTTCCATCCATTCGGCTATGGAGTCAAGGTAAGAATATACAAAATGAAAAATAAAATTTATGTACAAGGAAAATGAGAAAGTTTTAAGGGAAGAAACCTTTCAAATGATTCCTATTGATCGGCAACTTTAATCTTTTACCCTTCATGTCTTTGAGCATATAAGAATTAAAACCCAGGATCTTATCGACGATGTATGGTCCAATCTAGAGTGCTTTGAACTTTGTATGCATCGATGGCTTCTCCTTGGCCTTCTTCCAGAGTAACACGAGTTCTCCCTTCTAAAATTTGTTACAGTTGCACTCTAATCAAAATATCTTTTGATACTTTGTTGCCTCTGAGAAGTTTTATTCAGGGCTTTACTTCTTTCTTCCTTCAATTTCAACAACTGATTGATCCTCCTTTGGATAGGTGAACTGTCTTCTGCAGCTTCTGTATTAACCACGAAAGTCAAAGCAAGGAGTTCGATGTTGATTGGCATTTTTGCTTCCTTTCCATAAACCAATGTATATGGGGACATCCCAGTGCTATCCTTTGGAGTCGTTCTACTCGCCCACAACACATCAATAACCTTTAAGTGCCAATTCCTTTGGTTCTTGTCAATAGTTTTCTTCAAGATTTGAATGAGTGTCTTATTTGTGGATTTTGCAAGGCCATTTCCTTGCGGATAATAGTTTGATGATTTCCCCATAATAATTCCATATTCTCCACATAATTCTGTAAATTTTAAACTAGTGAAAATCGAACCATTATCAATGATAAATTTGTCTAGAACACTGAATCTTGACAAAATATTATCTTAGAGGAACTTAATTAACTCTTCAGAATCAACCTTTTTTAATGCCACTTCTTCTGGCCACTTTGTAAAATAATCTGTAGCGGTGAGAATGTACATATGTCCCTTGCTTTACTTTGGATTTATTGACTCGACGACATCAAGTCCTCATTGGGAGAATGGTTGTTCTACAATTATAGGTTGTAACGACATCACAAATCTCTTCATTTTCCTTGAAAATTGCAAGAAAGATACACATTTCTTTATTGTAGCATATGAGTCTCTAAAATATGACGGCCACTAAAATCCAACTCTTATTATTTTATTGTTGGATTTTCAATGAGTTATGGCTCATGTATCCTCTTTCAATTTTCTATTTAACTATTACTTGAACCATAACTACTGCAACAAACCAAGATCACAAGAAGAATAACCATGCACAAGAACACAAGAAGTATCATGGGAAACCCTTCTCAACAAGGGAAGAAAACCCAACCAATCCTTTGCTATATTCCTCAAGAGAAAGACCTCCCACACCATCACCAAACCTACCACACAAGAGGGTGTTGTAATTCTCATAATTTCATACCACAACTTCTGAAATCATGAGATGACACAATGATAAGTGTGTTTCCTCAATGGGGATTCACCTTTATTTCTATAAGACTTGTCACATCAAATGATGTGTCTTTTGGCACAATAGGGCCGACCTCAATAACTCACAATATAATTAGTAATTACCATATTAATTATTATCTTTTATATTAATTATCTTTTACATTATTTATCTTTTATATTAAGGTGGGGCTGACCTGTACCCTTTACATTACAATTAAGGTTATAGGCAGGTCTGACTCTTGAACAATATAGCAAGGAATTTCATACACCCACTAGTGCTCAGCCACTAGGGGCACATCCATAGGGATGTCCATATCTCTGGCTCACTGCATTACACAGAAGAACCACTTCGTCACTAGTGCTCAGCCACTAGGATCATGTTCACCTGTGCTCATCCACAGGCATGTCCACTCAACAGAAGTTATTTCCCACTACATTACACAGGAGAGTCATCTAGAGTTTCTCATCAACTCTCTGCTCAAAGGAGGCTAATACATCATCTTCATTTCTGTCTCATGACGATGCACCCAACACTTTGGGATTTCACACGTTCATCTTGTGCT
>SNQJ01S0084674.1:16009-26152 GCA_010110895.2 Picea sitchensis | reverse complement strand
TGCTCTCGTCTGAAGTAGATAGAGGCATTTATGTTGAGATGAAATAGGTAGATAGAATTTAATATTAGATTAGACAGTTTTAGAAAGAAAGGGGGAAATGGGATATAGACACCCTCATTGTGTATTTTGTATTATTATTGAAATAGGAAGAGCATAGAGGAGAAGCAGAGAGCTGTGGAAGAACACCCATGTATAGAGTTTGAATTAATAGAAGAGTTCTGATTCAAATTCATGGCTGTGTGTGGTTCTCTGTGTATTGATGCTTAATGGTGTGCTCATGTATGTTTGCTTCCAGTTATACATTTGCTTTTATATGCTGTGTATATGATTTCATGTTTGAATTGAAGTCTGAGAGAGAGAAGGAATGAGTTTTAATTGTTTCTCTACTTGAGCTAGAGGATTCCTGCAAGGAGTGCAGTTGAAGTGTCTGCAAGGAGTGCGTTGATAGAAGGTTTAGATAGAGATAGCTTTTGTTCTCATTCATCCCAAGGTTGTGGTTGGGCACATGAGCCGTGCAAGGAGTGCGCAAGCCAAGTGAAGTTCAGGGTTGTGAACCTGAGTGAATTATTGAGAGACTGTTGTTGCAGGCGTGCCCAGAGTTGAAGACTTCAGCACTTAGACGTGATTGAAGGTTGGCCGCAAGGAGTGTGTGCAAGAGTTTCCAGAAGGAATTGAAGGTCGTGGAAGATCAGGAGGTATAGAATCTTTGAGTAATCATTAAGAGAAGCACATGGAGTTTTTGCGCGAAGATTAATAAGGCATCGTAAGTTTGTGCTGCATGTGGATGAGTTCCATGGAGGAACACATAATCATTTCACAGGTTTTCGCCAGGAGAAAAGGACGGATAGAATTCTCCGAGGAGAATCCATGACTATCCGTGGGCTGTTAGATCTTGCAAAGGTACAGGGTATATATGGCGTCATAGTCTCTAGAGGTTCGAAGCTCAGGAGGAGAAGAGCCGTTGATCAGGGCCACGAGGACCATTGGATCTACACATATATCGTGTATCGAGGTTTCGTAGATCAAAACTCCAAATTATTGCAACAAGAATCGCAATATCGCGATACACGATATCCCGAAAGTCGAAGGACAGTGTGTGTGGGCCACAACGGAGTCGGTGAGTGGAGGACAGGTGGCATGAGCAATCGAAGTTTCGTAGTGTGAAGTGTCGAAAACCTTGCATCAGGATTCGCGAAATCGTGAACCTCGAATTTCCAATAGAGGTGACAGGACGTTGGAAGGTCAACTCGCACTCGTGGTGGGTAATCGGCATATCGGGAGTCAGGAGTCGAAAAAACAAAGTGTTTGACATCATGAGTAGCAAAATCGCGATAGGAGAAGTCCCAACAGGTAAGGGAGAAGGTTAGCATTGACTTGTATCATCATTCGAGGATTTGAGAGTGCAGTGCTCGACCACTAACCTCGCAAAGTCGAGAAGTCCGATCCTCCAAGTGTAGAGTGGTGATCGTGAGAGAGTTCTGTGGGTGCGGATTTCCCGATAGGGAAATAGAAGAGCTATTTAAGAGTTCTTCTGGCCGTGAGGAAAAGAAGATCCTGTGAGATGATGTGGACCTTCCGTCCTGCGGCTTGTGAGGAGGCGTAGGCATCACTTAGCACAACGGAATATAAAACAACAATTGAATCATACACAAGTACACATGAATTGAATGACCAAAATCTAAGTTACCAGGATTCAGATATGGGTGTGGATACGATACTAATCTGTCAGTTTTTTGAAATGCCAGGACCTGGATACGACTAGGATACGACAACTACAAACAATAAAAATGTATTTTTATAATTTTGAAAAATAAATTTAGATAAAAATAAAAAAATAAAATATTTTTTTCTAGGTTATAAAACCCAGGAAAAGGTTGGTCAACAACAAGACTCAAATCCATTACAATAATATACTTGTTAAGAGCTCAACATGTCAACATGTCACTTGCGAGAATTGAATTTGGGTGGGGACAATAACAATCATTCCTCCCAACCACTCAAGCACCCAATTGACATAAAAATAAAAAAATATATACAAATTTTTAAATATATAACATATATATAATAATAATAATTATAATAATAATTTATTTTTAAGTTCAGGGTAAAGCCAGACACCAAATTGGTGTATGAGACCCCCTTGTTTGTAATGTTCCTATTATCACACAAGTTGTATTTTGGGAAAAGCTCGACCCAACCACCAAAATGGCAACAACTAAGGGACACTATATCCAATGTCACCTCGATATATGCCCCACACTTCGAAGATGACCAAGTCACTTTAGGGAGGCGATCTCAGTGACCCTAGGGGGATTGAGATGAATGGAAGGGAAAGAAGAGAAGTATCCCCCTAAAGTTCAGTGATGGAAGAGGAAAGATGGCTTTGATGACTCGTCTCCGGGTGGTTAAAGGTTGCCAAGTCTTTGGATGCCTGCAAAAGGTGTTTGTACCTTCCTGAAACACAAGAAAATCCATACTTGCATATAGTAATGTTAGGTGGACAAGAAACTTAATCTTTCTATCCCTAATAGCAGCAATAATCAATGATATATATCAGTGCATGAAAGATAATAAGAGATGCAATATAAGTGATAAAATGTCCAATTGAATAAGCATGAGACAAACTAGTAAAAAATAGTTTAGCTCCACAATGATAGAACAAGACTTTAGAACAAAAAGCAAGGCTGTCATAAAAAACTAACTGCAACAATATTTATTAGCCTTATGGCTATATCAAACTTGTTATTATAGCAAGAGATTTAACCACTAAAACTTGCTCAAAACTTGCCAAAAAATGCAATGTACTTAGTAGATTATGTGGGCATATTTTAGGCAATTTTCAACAGTTAAATTAGGATTTATTGAAGAGTTTGGTTAGGGGTTTCTGCAACCCTAATGGCTGTAGGTTAAATTTGTAACAACAAAAATAAATACTTGCAGAATTGAAACGCCCTAGTGGCTCAAGCAAACATTTATAGCATAGATTTGATTCCACTAGGAATATCTCCAATGCAACAAGTGATGACTAGTGCCTTTAATGATTGGGTTAATGGAGTTAGGAAAAGAAAGAGATAGAGGTACTACATCCTTGGGGGTGTAAATCCTCTTACTCCCCAAGGAAAGTATCTCTAGTGAGGGTTTAGACTAAGAGTATACTTCTCTTAGTAAACCCTTATTAAATCAACAATACTTAATCATAAAACGATGGAGGCTAAGGTGGGGTTGTATGCCCTTATACTTCCCACCTATCTCTAGCAAAATAACCTTGACTTGAATAACAAATGATAGCACAAGCTAAAAGCCTTATCAATTCAAGGAAAAATGCTAAGACAAACCACCACAATAGCAAAAGAAGAGCCTTCCAAGGCTAGCACATCACTTCCACCAACCAACAACCAAGAAAGTAGCCATACACAAGAGCACAAGAGAGAAAATATCCAAAGATAGTGAAAATTTCAGTCCAATACCTTTCCAGATGGGAGAGATATGATTCAAAATGAGATCTTATGATCTCTATTTATACAAAATGTCACTAACATAGTTTGTCCAAATAATTTTAGGGTAAACCAGACGATTAGGGGTCAACAACCCTAATCTTGCCCCTTTATACACATAATATTAAACAATTCACTTAAAATTTTCTTTTACACAAAAAAAACCCTAACTTTAGGTGATGTCACCCCTTTAGGGGACAGTTTGACACTAGGAGAAAGTCGTTGGTGTTGGAGAAGTGTAATTAGGCTTCTTAGAGCCACATGTCAATCATCTAGGTCATTTCTTCATGGTCAAAGCCCAAACCTGTGCCCTGCTTCAACAATATACTTCTGAACTTGATCTGAAACTGAGTAGAATGGTGAGGGTGGGATCTTTCACCACCTTGACCAAGCTTGGATTAGGAATAGAGGAATCTTTCACCTCCTTGCTGATCTCTAGGGTTTGTTTACTAAAAACCCTCAAAACGTTTAAGCTGCAGAGCTCAAATATGCAAAATGAGAAATGATATGAATGAGGAGTGAGGAACCCTCCTCTCCTTTTCTACCTCCATCTTCTAATTTTCACCTAAATTATTTAATTGGATTCTAAGGTTATTCACTTTATTTCCTCATCTTAGCCAATTAGCTTTTTATTTTCCTTTTTGCTAAAGTCACTTTAATAATATAACTTTTAGCTCCTTAGTGACCATTTTTGTGCCTCTTAGTCCCCTTTATCCATGAGACTATAGTCTAGAGGGGACAACTAGATTACTAAGTTTCTCAAGATCCCTATCAAGAGGAGGGGAACTTTACAGTCTCCCCTGCTGGGAATTGCTTTCCCTCAAGCAATTCTAAATCTGTATGTTGGAGAACTTGTTCACTTTTTCAAGTGGCATCCTCTATAGGCAAATTCTTCCATTTGAACAAATATTCCTTGATGTCCCTGTTCCTTAACCTTTTCACTCTCACCTCCAAGATCTCTTCTGGAATGAAGATTAGTTGTCCTTCATTTACTAGAGGTAATCCCTCATTAGCTATAATAGGTTTCCCCAATGCCCTTTTAAGGCATGATACATGGAAGACATTATGGATTTTACTTCCTTGTGGTAACTTTAACTCATATGCGACTGCCCCCACCTTTATTTTCACCTTGTATGGCCCATAAAAGAAAGGTTTGGGCTTCTCAGTGCCATTTTTCTTTATGGATGCCTGCATGTATGGTTGGAGCCTCAAATAGACTAAGTCCCCCACCTCAAAAGTACACTCCACTCTGTGTTTATCTGCATATAGCTTCTGTTGGTTTTGAGCCCTTTGCAAATGATCTTTGAGCTTTGTAAGTATGTCCTAACTTTCTTGTGTCCACTCCTTAGATATAGGATATCTGTTGTCTCCAAAAAAAATCTCTAGAAAAGTGAGGGGGTCATAACTATATAAAACTCTAAAAGGAGACATGCCAATGGGCATGTGGTCAGTGGTGTTGTAGAAATATTCACACAAGTGTAGCAACTAGACCCTCTTTTTGTTGCCTTGACACATAATATCGAAGATATCCCTCCACCCACTTGTTGACTATCTCAATTTGACCATCTGTTTGTGGATGATAGCTGGTGTTGGGGGTTAATTCTATACCCACTAGCCAAAATAACTCATGCCAAAAGGTGCTCATGAATCTACTATAATTGTCACTCACAACCGTCTTGGGCAGCCCATGCAACCTGAAGACTTCTCTGAAAAATAAATCTTCCACTTGAGATGTGCTATAGTCCATGGAGATGGAAAAAATGTGAGAAAAAATTGTCAAACTATCTACTACCACAAAAATGCAATCCTTAACTTGTGCCTAGAGTAGTCTTGTAATGAAATCCATGGATATACTTTCCCATTTATGCTCCAGAATGGGAAGAGATTGCAATAGACTTGTTGGGTTGGTGTGTTCATCCTTATTCTATTGGCATGTGATACACTCCCTAATGTGACTCATGACATCCTCTTTGAGACCTTTCCAAGCCAATATTTATTGTATCTGTCTATATGCTTTAAGGAATCCTTGATGCCCTGCTAGTGGTGAGTTATGAAATGCTTGAAGCACCCTCTTCTTGAACATGGATTCGGGAACAAAAAAATCCTCCCCTTGTAATATATGATGTCATCTATAATTCTATACCTGTCCATCCATCACTTCGCATGCAAATGTTTTTTTTGAATACTATACCAATAGATGTGATTTCCAATCAACTGATATCATGGAATAGGTTGAAGGTATTCTAGACAAAGCATATGCTACCGCATTATTTTTTCCCTTGACATATTCTATGTCAAAGTTATAGGCCTGAATATTAATCGCCCACTTTTATTGTCTCTCATTGAGGTCCTTCTAGTCTAGGAAGTACTTGAGTTTGTTATGATCTGTCCTAACCACAAATTTTTCCCCCACCAAATATTGTCTGAATTTGGCCAATGCATGCATTATATCTAACATTTCCTTGTCATAAATTGTCTATAGAAACTCAGACCCTCGTAGTTTTCGTATCTCATAGGCAATAGGATACCTATTCTTCATGAGTGCAACTCCAATATCCTCACCTGATGCATCACACTCCAAAATGAAGGGCTAAGAAAAATATGGTAAGTAATTGAGGTTGTTATGATCTGTCATAACCACAAATTTCGCCCCCACCAAATATTGTCTGAATTTGTCCAATGCATGCATTATAGCTAACATTTCCTTGTCATAAATTTTGTATAGAAACTTAGACCCTCTTAGTTTTTGGCTCTCATAGGCAATAGGATGCCTATTTTGCACAAGTACAACTCCAATCCCCTCACCTGATGCATAACACTCCAGAATAAAGGGATGAGAAAAATCTGGTAAAGATAATATAGGACAAGTGCTCATTACCTTCTTCATTTATCAAAATTCAACTGTGCCTCATTACTCCACTTGAATGCACCATTTTTGGTCAAATTAGTGAAAGGTGCACATAACTGAGAGAAACCCTTAACAAACCTCCTGTAATAACTACAAATACCAAGAAATCCCTTGATCTCTGTAAGTGTTTTAGGTGTGGGCCTATCAATCATAGCTTGGATATTTTCCTAGTGAACCTGTACCCATTTTCCCCAACGATATGTCCCAAGTAAAGAACTTCAATCATCCCAATTTCACATTTTGATTCTTTGGCATACATAGATTTTTCCTCCATGATGCTTCAGATCTCATCCACATGCTTGATGTGATCTTCCCATGTCCTACTGTAAATCAACAAGTCATGAAAGAAGACTAGTAGGAATTACCTCAATTGTTTGTTAAATACATGGTTTTTGCAGGATTGGAAGGTGGTTGGCGCATTGGTCAACCCAAAAGGCATGAAAAGAAACTCATTATTCCCATAGTGACATCTAAAAGTTGTCTTGTGCATGTCTTGTTCTCTCATTCTGATTTGATGGTATCCAAAGCACAAGTCAATTTTGGTGAATTATATTGTGCCATTCATCTCATCTAATAGGTAATCTATTCGGGGAATGGGATACTTGTTTTTGATGGTTTTCTTATTTAGAGAATTATAGTCAATACACATGTGCAAGGTACCATCTTTCTTCTTGACCAATACTACTGAAGATGCAAAAGGGATGAAACTTGGTCTAATGTAGCCCATATCCAATAACTCCTTGATGGATTTTTCAATTTCATCCTTGAACTTCTTGGGGTGCCTGTATGGTGTAGTGATAATTGGTTTGGCTCCTTCCTCCAACTTTATGATGTGCTTAAATCCCCTATCTGGAGGCTTCCATGGGGGAATAGACCCAAAAAACTTCCTATGCTTATCAATTATTCTTTGTATGTCGCCTGGCTAGGAATGATGCTTTTCTTGGGCGTTTTGAGTGACCACAAGACTCTCCGCTGCATAAGCCACGCATGTTTGAAAACTACTTCCATATGCTTTGTTGAAACTACCTTGGGTGAATTTTCTGTCATTCCCTTCAATGTCACCCTTTTTCCTTCTTCAGATTTGAAGGACATCTCTGTGGTCTTGTAATTAGTAGTAATGGGTCCCAAGGTGCTAAGCCACTGAACTGCCAGTATCACATTAGTGTGTGGAAGATCCATCGCATAGAAGTCCTGATTTGAATTGTACCTTCCCAGGGTTATATTCATTTGGGGAATATACTTGTCACAAGGCATGGTGCACCCTCCTACTACCTCCACCATAAATCCATCAAACTCAATAATGGGTAGATGTCTCTTGCTCACCAAGGCCACATTATTGAAGTTATGGGAATCTCCACCATCAATCGACACTGTAACCCTTTTCCCTTGGAGAACTCCTTTTATCCTGAATGTACTAAACCTTTGCACCCCACTGATGGATGCTATAACTGCCTTCTTAATCCTTAGTTGTTTGCGCATTGTCTCCTCTTCACCTTCCTCTTGTATATGCTCTTCATTTGTTTGAGTTACTTCTGAAGGTGTCCAACCTCATTTTCCTCCTCCTCACTTTAATAATATAACTTTTAGTTCCTGAGTGACCATTTTTGCACCTCTTAGTCACATTTATCCATGAGACTATAGTCTAGAGGGGAAAACCAGACTACCAAGTCTCTCAAGACCCTTGTCAAGAGGAGGGGAACATTACATTGTTTATGGGACAACGAACCCCCTATGCCCAACGATTTGATTGCTAAAGTCTACGGAGTTATACATACCCTACCGTCCTTTGGATTTGAACTTATGACCTCTTAGAAGGAAACACATGTTCTTAACCATTAAGCTCACTCATATATATATATATATATATATATATATAACTTATATAGATTATATAACTTAACATAATATATCACTTATGCAACTTTATTAATAACTTATAGTATATAATTTATATATATAACTTATATGACTCTATTAATAATAATAATAATCTATTTTTAAGGTCACGACCAAGCCAGACACCAAATTGGTGTATGTGACCCCCTCCACCCAACAATTTTGATTGGTAAAGTCTACGAAGGTATACATACCCTAACCCCCCTCTGGATTTGAAGTTGTGACCTCTTATGAGGAAACACATGTTCTTAACTATTGGGCCCACTTATAATATATAAATTAATTATAATAGTAATATATAATACATAAATTATATAATTTAATTATAATATTTAACGCATGTAATTTAATTATAAAAGTTAACTCATGTAACTTTAATAATAACTTATATAAGTTATCAATTGAGTTTTTTTCCTCTTACATCTTTATTATTTCCACCTGTAGTTGCTTTAGCGAAAGTTTCTCCTCTCCTTCCAGCCTATTAATTCACACCTTATGGACGGACATCTTTCGACCATTGTGAATTCGTTCAAGGTCAGTTCTGGCTCTGTGAAAAAGCTTGAAATAAGTAGTGATTGATCTAGAATAGATTCACTACAGTTCCTCTTTGAAAGAAAGCCACTGGACAAAGCCGATGTATGCGGTCTATTTTTGTTTTTTTAACAAGTACACCAATAATAATTATATTGCTCGACCCATTAATAATGGAGTTCAAGAGTGATCGAGAATGTGTCGTTATATGAGTGAAAATATGATTGAAATCAAATATATATACACACACACACACACACGAGACACTTAAAATTATTCCGATTGGGATGACCATGTAAGAACCATCGAATATTACATGGGTCAAAATTAATGGGTTGTACTGAACAAAATTAGGGATAGTTGACGTCTGCTATGTCACGGGTAGATCCCGATGAATCCAGATCCAAATCTATCTCCAATCCGAGGATCTACAGATCTAACCCTCGGGCTTGACGAATCTGGTAATATAGCCCAAAATACGTGTTCTTTAATCCAGAACAAAGGGCTCCCGTACCAAGGGAAATGACCTTTTTCTCTTACAATAGAAAATCTCAAATGCTTACAAATTTGCCATAGAAACCCTCCTTGGTTTTTGTGCCCAAACCAGGTCAACTCAACTAATTGTAGCATTCATCCACAACTTTCCAAAAATCCACTTCAAAGGATTGAATTAAAACACCTGTTACAACCCTCAATTAGCTCTCAAAACTGATCCTAGTCTGTTGTTTTGGCCCACCAAACTGCCCAGAAGTTGCTTCTCACTATTGTACCTACTATCATCCACCTATACCTATTGTACAAGCCTCCCAGGAAACTACGACAACCTTTCCCTAGCAAGTCTAAAGCCTCCCATATTCCTATGGCAACCTCTCTCAACAAGCCGAGCCCTTAACCCTGTTGTTGCTGCCCCTTTCTAGCCTTCTGCACTTGGCCCACCCCTGTGGTAGTCTATATAGGACTTGGGACTACCCTATGTCACTAGGTTGAGCCATCCTAAGACATGTTGCAACCTTCTCTCATGTTGACCAAGTCCTCTAAGACAACCGTTGCCTCTCTCCTTGCTAGCCAAGCCTCCTGCTGCCCTACTTGGACAATCCTTACCTGCCCAAGACAAGAAAAGATTGCAAATGTGAGGACTAGCAGCCTCTCTCCATGGTTGGAGTGAGGTCACCACACTATCCTCTCATGCTAGCTGAGGTCAACAAGACACCACCATGATAATGAGAATCTATCTCACACCTAGTGTCCTTTTATACAACTCTTAAGGGTGAGTGAAATCCCTTAACTTATATCAACATTAAATTAAAATAATTT
>SNQJ01S0084674.1:0-12954 GCA_010110895.2 Picea sitchensis | reverse complement strand
CTTAATGCACATTCCCTACCCATCTTAAAGCCGACATATCTTCCTCACATCTAACAGTCATTATAGCCCCTGAGATTCCCCGAAGGAATCTCGTCCATTCATCGGCATTTAACCACCTGCTCACATCTACCTATTATAGGTCGGGATTTATTAAGGCGAGAGCCCGACCTCTCGTTAATGGAACTCCCAAATCCCTGATTCCCCGATACGGGTAATATTTCGACACATAGCCTCCTTACATCGAACGGTCCAGATCTATCCTGGGATTTCCACCATGGAAAGTCCCGATCTCTTGTCATCAGGACTCCTGATCTCACGATTCCCGATTTCCCGAAATGGGTAATCTTATGACACATGGCCTCCATCATTCAGACGATATAGATCTATTTCGGGGATTTTTCCCCTATTCACTGGGGTTTTAAACCTCAAATATCTCCTGACAAATCCAACGGCTGTCGGGTTTTCCAGCCGAGATCTGATGGCTCAGATGGTTCCTAACTAATTCGGGATTTCGCGTATCGTGATTTCCACACTCCTATGCAATTCCAAAGGGCTTTAAACCCGATGCACACTCTCTAGATCTAATGGTCACGAGGGTTCACCTTCCCTCCCAAACAGATCCCAAAGCTCCTACACTTATGGTGTGGAGTCCTCTCTCCCTATGGACTTATACCACACTGGCTGCGGTTTCATAACGCCACTATACCTCCTGAGCTTTAAAAACTCGTCAAGTAACTCCTTGATACTTTGGAGCAAACCAGGGTCTGAAATTAGCCTTCTAGACCCAATTTCCCCTCGCATTCTCGGTCCAAAGACTGCTCCACTAGCCCATATAGGCTCAGTGTCGAAACCTTGGCTCTGATACCAAACTGTAGCGCCCCCTTTTCTGGCTACCAAGGTTTAATCGCTATTAAGAGAAGTTTATAACACCACTCTATACATAACTCATACAGGTATTATAGAATCCACACACATTTAAACAAATAAACTCATTTAAGCATAGAGTAAAACATATTATTTACTACTATAATTAACAATCCATAGCATTCCATATTAATTCATATACACAACGGAAATCATGATAACATAAGCAGTAGAGTCATGCAAAACATGATTAAAACATAATCAAATACTTATCTTTAACAGTGGTAGAATCCACTGACCAAGTGCAGGCCTTCCACGAACCTCCCAGCCTTAGACCACACTACTCATCAGCTCAGCAGTGGGTCACCCTCGAGCTGGGACTAAGCTCCACCCCAAGACAAGGAAATCTAGGCTAGGCTAAGGTTATAGGGAAAACAACACACAACCACAAGGAAGGTATTTTCTCCAAGGAACCTCCCACACTCACTGCCCATAAACCCTCATTTCCCACATGCCTGCACCACCCCAGGAGTATACACCTTCTCTATCACCTGGACAGTCCTTCGGCTACTAATCTCCCTTGCCTTGGGTTACAGGAACAGGCTAGACCAGAAGTCTCCGGGCTCTATGGCAGCTACAAGGTTCCTTCCAGGCGTTCTCTCCTTCCTTTGCGCACTCTCTCTCCTGGAGGGAGTCGCTCACAGGTCCAACAAACTGTTCTTCCAACTTCAACCACCTCTCTCACCTGGAGGGAGCATTGTACAAACTAGCCAACAAGCCATACAGGGTCAAACACTACACGTCCACCACAATCCACAGGAATCCAGACACGAACACCCCAAGGCAGCTCCAGACATGTAACACTATAACCAGGCTTAGCAGGGATGAGACACTTCTGTTTTCTCAATTTGGCAACACAGAATAGACTCACATTCTATATTCTCAAGGATGCATGACGATTTGTCCATGTAGGGGTCGATTAAGACTTCCCAGTTTAGAACAGAGAAGGGGTGTACCAATTTTCTAGAACAAACACAGACTCTTTCCCAAATCCACGCAGGCTTCTCATTCAGGGAATATACACACCAGTTTTCTCAAAGCCAGACACAGACCTTTCGAATCACAGGGACGCACGAAGGTTCTCTGCAGGAGTCAGGTTGGTAGTACTATCCAGGGCTCCGTACCCATTCAGACAATCGGGTAGAATGGGGAAGGAAATTCTCACGGCTCACCCTGGTCGTTCTATTCGCATGTGTTAGGGTTGAAACTTGTCACCCATGAAACTACATGCGTTCCACCAGCACGCATCTCCCTTGCATGTTCTCCCCTTGCCAAAAAATTAGGATAAAACATAAAATGCACATGTCTTTTGGGATAGTATTAAAATATTATTCCTAGGCTTAAGCCCCCCCCTAGGCTTATCCCTTAAGCTCAACACTTAGCCCCTAAGCTCCACACTTAGCCCCTTTTTCCCACCTTCCAGCCCCTAATTCCTTGCCCACCCTATGGATGCTTAGTCCCCCTTCACTCATTCATCGTGGTCGGTCTGCACATGGCGGTGTTTATGTTTTATTAATTGTTCTGCATGATTACATATACAACAGCAAGCTCTTGGCCTTCAACACTCAGGCTCCCTGGCCTAACAAATGCATAAGCCTCCAGCTTATAAAAACTTGGCTCACCAGCCTATAAAACATAATTACAATTCATTTCAGAACATGGTTTGCAATGGGGCTCGGCCTTGGGGACACTACATCTATGCATTTTGGTTTTGGGATGGACAAGTGTTGTTCTTTCCCAGAAGATCTAGCTCAAACACAACAATGGTCTTGGAGTTAGAGAAAGAAAAGTGTATAGGCAGAAGGATGAGCCTATGCGAGCCACGACCAACAGTAGTAGAATGACAGTGAAAGAAAACCCCGAAGGGAAAACTAAATCTGAGTTGATTTTATTAATAAAATCCTTGGGCTCCCATCTTAGGAAAATGGCCCATTTGAGGAAAATACAATGCAACAAATAGCCAAGCCTACTTGGCTTCTATCTCCCTTGTTGTCATTTTTCTCCTCTCTCTAACCTTTTCCACTCACACTTGGATGAGATGCTCCTNCCCACCTTCCAGCCCCTAATTCCTTGCCCACCCTATGGATGCTTAGTCCCCCTTCACTCATTCATCGTGGTCGGTCTGCACATGGCGGTGTTTATGTTTTATTAATTGTTCTGCATGATTACATATACAACAGCAAGCTCTTGGCCTTCAACACTCAGGCTCCCTGGCCTAACAAATGCATAAGCCTCCAGCTTATAAAAACTTGGCTCACCAGCCTATAAAACATAATTACAATTCATTTCAGAACATGGTTTGCAATGGGGCTCGGCCTTGGGGACACTACATCTATGCATTTTGGTTTTGGGATGGACAAGTGTTGTTCTTTCCCAGAAGATCTAGCTCAAACACAACAATGGTCTTGGAGTTAGAGAAAGAAAAGTGTATAGGCAGAAGGATGAGCCTATGCGAGCCACGACCAACAGTAGTAGAATGACAGTGAAAGAAAACCCCGAAGGGAAAACTAAATCTGAGTTGATTTTATTAATAAAATCCTTGGGCTCCCATCTTAGGAAAATGGCCCATTTGAGGAAAATACAATGCAACAAATAGCCAAGCCTACTTGGCTTCTATCTCCCTTGTTGTCATTTTTCTCCTCTCTCTAACCTTTTCCACTCACACTTGGATGAGATGCTCCTCACCCAATCAATAAGATCTCACTCTTGTGTGTCTCATCCTCTCACTTAGGCTGCATTTTATTATGTTGAGTTAACCCTAAATCCTAGATATCTAAAGTGATCAAGGGAAGAGATTTATATCTCACCTTCACTTTAGATCTAACGCTTGTAAACTTTATAACATAAACTCATAGATAAACCAACTGACACAAAAATTATTATATCTGATTAGAAGGATGGAAAACGCACATTTTATGCTATAATCATTAACAATGAAATACTTAGAACAACCACACAAAATATACCAGCACATATATTTCTAGCAACCCCACTCCTCTAAGGAAAACCTTATTAAATAAATCTAGATACATACACAAATTGTCATAGTTATACTAGCTAAGGAGGTTGTATGGCCTGAATGGCTTCGTATAGTCGCGGGTCTCTTGTCTGGCAGCCGTACAACTCTATGGCATCTTCTGGTTGTAGCTTTGACTATCTCTTTCTAATGTTGGACTGTAGCAGACTCAATCTGCTGGTGTAATAAACCTGTACTGTACCCTCTTGGATGCTTTACTCCATCTATACCAGTCGTACGGACTTCCAACTTCTTAGTATGATTTATGGGTGGGTAGATTTCTCCCTGATAGCTTGTGCCTCCACCCTCTTTCAACTATTCTTCACTTTGAAGGGTATTTGGTCCCTTGCTTGACCCCTTCTTCTTGAGATGTCCCGACTTGGTCTCCTCTAAACCCTACTTGGCCTCTTTTGGACAAGTTTGATTTAACCTGTCACTCAAACTCTAATGAAGCACCGCCCTTTCTCTCAGTTGGTCGATTTCCTCTTGGAGACGTGAGAAGTGATGCCTTCTTAGTGTATTATAACCCTAGCCTTTCTCCTATTCGATCCTATCCTTTAGATCTTCTCTTCAAGATCTAGATCTAACAGTGGGGACTTAATCTCATGTCTTAATATCCAATGGTTGGGACTTAATATTATGTTGACTTAAGTGATCCCCACCAACATTAAGTTGTCTAGACATAATAGGGTCCCCCTTTCACACTACTAGACACCCTTAGTGTGAAGGTACCTGCCCAAAATAAAAACCCTAACCCTCTCTCTTACAAAGGGCGATATTGCCACTGGAGCTTCCTCCTCGATTGTTCAAATCACTGTGAGTCTCTCCCTCTAAATATAATAGACCCATCCTCTCTAAGTATGGATACTCACTCTCCTATGCTTTGTAGCTATTACTTCCACATGTACTGAGACCATCTGAGTATCCCCACTCCTCTAACTGAGTCCACTCCCACCACGTGGGGCTGCTGAGGAGAGCCTCATGTTCTCTTAAGAGTGATCCAACTATCCCAACACTTCCAACCCTAAAGTTGTAGATGGATTACCCCCACAACCTGTATAGGCGATCCTCACCGATGCCTATCATCACAGGTGGTCCTGGTGCCTGCCCTTTGACAGAGTGAATATGCACACCACAACCAAAGAAGCTAACACCTTAGCCTTGATCCTCCAAGGTTGAGATTGAGAGTACACTAACTCACATACCTGATTCTATTTGTAGTGACACCATCCTTTCTCCTTAGACTGCCACCATGCTAGAGTGTACACCACATCTAACAAAACCCAAACCTTGAGCTAAGAACTCCTAGAATGCATGTCTTTCCCCAATCATGTGACAAGTGGAACCACTGTCTAGGTACCACCCATCTCTAGATTTGTATTCTGAGTCAAGGAAGAGTGTATACTCATCCTTTAACATCTTGGAAATCTGGTGAGCTATGGCAGACAACTGTTTCTTCTCCTCTTCCTCATCCCAATCCTCCTCTTCTACTGAAGCAACCACTTGATGCTTCCTACCCTTAGTTCCCTTTCCCTTCTTGGCTTGAGAGTATTGGCCGACATAATGCCCGAATTCTCCACACACATAACACTAAACGTGTGAGAGATCCTTCTTCGGCCTACCACTTGTGCCTCCTCCTCTAGAAATTGGTCCTCTCCTGCCACTGACTCCCCTCTTGGAGGTGAGAGCGATATGCTCCTCCTCTACATCCTCATATACATCCATACCTCTTCTGATTTCTTCTTGGCAACAGTCATTCCACAACCTATCCCAGTCTGGTAGGTTTTCTTTGGCTACTATTCCTACAATAAAGGGGTCCCACTCCTTTGGGAAGCCTCTCAAGGCTGATCTAACCATATTTGTTGGGGAGAGCTTTACTCCCACTACTAGAAGCTCATCTAATAACTATTTCACCTTGTTGATATAGGTTGCAACACCTTCTCCTTTTGTCATCCTTGTGTGCTAAAGTCTCTCCTTGAGTGCCATGATTCTACTCTCATGCTTAGCCTCAAACATTCCATTTAGATGTGACCACATCTCATGGGCTGTTTGCTTCTCACCAATATTGGGTACGAGGTGATCCTTCACCCCATCTAGGAGAATACTCTGAGTTTTGATCTCTAGAACATAATGCAATTCTGTGACCTTAGGATCAGTGGCAATTGTGGAAGCCTTCTCAAGAATACCCCATACCTTGCTTTCTTGAAGAGCATTCTTGATCCTGTACTTCCACTGTACGTAGTTGGGAGCACCATCCAGTATGTCCTCATACCTGATATTTGTAGTCATCTTGCTTCTCAACTTTAGCCTATTCTAAAGACTCTTCTCAACTCAACACCTCTTGAGCAATCCCGAGCCAACTGCAACTTGATCCCTCTTAGACTGAACGGGTCAACCCTCTTCACAAGCCCTTCTTCTTCAACTTGGAGGGGTCATAGACCCTACAACACCCTTTATCAAGGTCAAAACTTGACCATTCTGATGAAAGAAGCTTGACTTGGCTAACGGGGGTTCTGTGATAGCTGGGTCGACTTTCCCTTCCTTGTCCTTGGAGCACTAAGCTTCAACAACTCTTTTGGGGTGATCACCGGTTCAAATCTGATACCATGTAAACTTTATAACATAAAGTCATAAATAAACCTGCAAACACATAAATTATCAGATCTGATTAGCAGGATGGAAAACACACATTTTATGCTATGATCATTAATAGTGAAATACTTAGAGCAGCCACACAAAAGATACCAGCACAAATATTTATGGAAACCCCACTCCTCTCAGGAAAACCTTATTAAATAGGTTTGAATACATATAAAAATTTTCACAGTTATACTAGCTAAGGAGGTCATATGACCTGTACAGCTTCGTACAATCGCAGGTCTCTTGTTTGGCAGTCGTACAACTCTATGGCACCTTCTAGTTGCAACTTTGGCTATCACTTTTTAATGTTGGACTGTAGTAAACTCACTCTGCTGGTGTAATACATGCGTACTGTACCTTCTTGGATAGTTTACTCTCTGCGTACCAATCGTACGGACTTTCAACTTCTTGGTATGATTTCTGGGTGGGTAGATTTCTCCTTGGCAGATTATGCCTCCACCCTCTTTTAGATATTATTCACTTTGAAGGGTATTTGGTCCCTTGCTTGACCCCTCCCTTCTTGAGATGAACTGACTTGGTCTACTCTAAACCCTACTCAGCTCCTTCTGGACAGGTTTGACTCAACCTGTCACTCAATCTCTCAAGAATCACCGCCCTTTTTCTCAGCTAGTCGACTTCCTCTTGGAGATGTGAGAAGTGATTCCTTCTTAGTGTATTATAACCCTAGCCTTTCTCTTATTCGATCCTAGCCCTTAGATATTCTCCTCAAGATCTATATCTAACGGTGGGGACTTAATCTCATGTATTAATCTCCAACAGTTGTGACTTAATCTCATGTTGACTTAAGTGATCCCCACCAACATTAAGTTGTCTAGACATAATAGGGCCCCCCTTTCACACCCATTAATGGATGACCATGATAGGCTCCAGGATGGTAAGTGTATGGCGGGGAAATAGAACGTTACCCTTGTGAGGGACCTCGAGTAATACCCCTTTTCCTTGGAGGTGACAACACAGGACTATAGTATAAATTATGGCCACCAAGGTGAAACAAGGAAACAAACATAACTTCTTGAGCTTATGATTCATTATCCAACCTCAACCAATGATCCTCATTCACATGCCTAGATTATTAAGCATAACACTTCATATGACAGAATGAATAATCTACCTCATGATGACATTGGCTTACAATCTCCCAAAGACTGTGCTAATTGGATGTGATGAGCTTTGTTGATCAATAGTGAAAGAGGCATCTCTAGGGGGGTTGTTGGGATGCCATGAGTGAACATGTTGATCATCATCATTTTCGGGATCACTTTCTTCATTGTGGGCCATGAGATACAATCTCCTTTAGATAGCCCTAGGCATGGGGGGCAACACCCAACATTCTCCCACTTGTTGTTTTCTTTGCACACAGGGGGTCACACTATTACATAGTCAATAATACAAGGAAGAAATTCCCATTGTTTCGCTACACTAGGAGAACTTATTGGTCCTCACAAACTTTGTCAATGAATCTACAACATTTTTCAAAGTGTCAACCTTCTCCAACAACACCTTATTGTTTTCAACCACATCTCTCACAAAGTGATACTGAAAATCAATATGCTTTGTCTTCGAATGATTAGCTGGGTTCTTTGGCAGGAAGATTTCACTATGACTATCAAAATATAATCTTACTGCTTGTTGTACCAACCCAATACTTGAACACAATCTCTGTAACCATATTACTTCCTTGCTTGCATGAGTGGTTGCCATGTATTCAACTTCTGTAGTGGAGAATTCCACTATAGCCTATCTTTTGATCATCCAATTGATTTCTCCTCCAAATAGGTTAAACACATACCCACTTTAGATATTTTGTGATCCATATCTCTAGCACAATATGCATCAACAAACCCTTGTATGTCCAAGACTCAGTCCAATCCTAGTCTTCCTTGGTAGCACAATTCATAAGTAGTAGTGCCACGCAAATATCTGAAACCCTCTTTACTGATGTCCAATTCTCCTTCCCTGGTTTTGACATATCTTCTCAGAACTCCCATTGCATGTGCAATGTCTGGTCTAGTATAAACCATTGCATACAACAAACTGCCAACCACACTGTTATCCCCCCATTTCTAGGGATAATTAAGGAGATGATGTCTCGAGGACCTTAGGTTGCAAACACGGAGTACTGAGAGACAGACTAGCCAACAGAGTCCCACATCACACTGCTCATCACCATGATATCGATGGTTGCATCATTCACTACATCAACTTGGCTCACAGAGGATAACAAGTCTTGTTCCATGAGGTAACGAGTCTAGGCACCTTAAGGAAGCAGAGCTATCCCCCTGTTGCCCAACATTTTACCTTGGAGGCTGAAAATGTCACCTTTAGGGCATGACGTCACACTTGGGGGCTAGGTTTTCATGAAGGTGGTGATGATTTGATGATGATTTGGCACGTTTTGGTGATGAGAGAGACTCTTTCCATGCATTAGAGAACTAAGTGGCTTTGTCCATGGCCTTTGGAGGCCTAATGACTTCTTCTAGTGGCCAAACGTCTCACTTGGAGGCTAATTAGGGCTCGACGTCATCCCTTTTAGGGGAATCTTTTTGCAAATTTGAATTTTGAAAATGTAAAGAGGCAATTAGAAGAGGTCGGCCTCCCTAATCGTGTTTTACCCTAATGTAATGTGGACAAATGTTTTAGGTAAGACCTCCTATAAATAGAGGCTCATTTGAAATTTTAAGAGCAATGCATAGGCTCACTTGAAATTTTACAGAGCCAAACACATAATCCTTCTGCAAGACTTTCCCTTGCTTTGGTTGCACCCATAGGACCCAGGGAGAAAACTACCCTTCCTTGGTGCCACACCTTTCAACTCTTCATTGTATTAATTTCACCATTCACAATACAATATATACAATAGTTTAGGTATTCGACATTTACCAAAATCGTACTCCCCTAATGTAGGATTAAATTAGAAAACCACTAAAAATAGCGAAAACAACTGGGGGAGGATCGTCAAATCCAATAGCCCCCACAACACACATGCAAAGAATATTGATCAACCATTGGGTTCTAGAAAGGAAAAATTTCCCAATGATCACACTCCTCCATCAAGGCGTCACATCTCACTTCCTTAAAACAAATGGAGGGTTCAAAAATAGAAGAAACCAATGCAATATGAGTAGGTATATTTCCTAGTTGGTATACTCGCCCGTAATGAAGTTTTGGGTGCTTCATGCTCATGTGTATATTGTAATATTTGAGTAAGAAATATTGACTTCTTGCACATTGGGTAGTAGGTCAGGGATTATCCATCCCCAATCTCACCTCGTCCACTCTTGAATTTGACTCAACTTTTACCTCTTAATCAACCTCTAGAATAACTACCCCTTCTCTCCTTTCAATCATTGAAGGAGAATCATCAAACTTCACATGTTTTCTCACCACATTTTTCCACTATGTTGGAATATGGATATTGTAAGCTTTGGAAGTCTCACTATATCCTAAAACATGAGATGCTATCATAACATCTCGAACCTTTACAGGATGTTTACAACCTATGAATATGGAGCATAACTTTGGATTGTAGACCACCTACCTAACTCTATTATCCCTCACTTTTGCATCACAGGCCTAAACTGTGAAGAACTTGTAATCATTTTTATGTTTCCCATGTACCTCAAAACCTCTTACCACTGAAGCATCAACCTCAACACAGTCAACTACCTCATCTTGTGAGAATCCTCTAGTAACTAGGGAAAGAGTCTCATCAAGGTCAATTCTCTCTCCCCGAGAGAATCCTATTGCCATAATTTTTTCTTTGTATTTTGAATATCCCATCTGCTACAAGCCTGGAATCAATCATTCAATCCACAATAGGTTCACAACTTGTCTCCATTACATCTTGCCATGCATGATCTACATATTCCTCTTTAAATCTAGAAAGCTCATCCAACTTCATGATGGAATGTACAAGTTTCATAGGATTAGCAAGCAACCTATAAAGGCCACCATTTTGCACACCTCTAGCTTATGTCCTTAGACTAGCTAGACTACAATCACTAATAGTGCATTTATGATATGAAAAAGAAGAAATTGAAAGAATATTTTTCTTCAATCCAGGAATAAACAAAACATCTTTCAACTCAAGAACATCACTATATCTAGAATGAAATGGAGCCCGATCCTATCATAGGAATGTTATATTTCGAGGTGCACACAAACCCGATGCGCACACATCTCATATCTGGTCTAGGTTCTCAATAGTATACACAAAATTACACAATTTGAACTATGAACATAAATACACTGATATTCCTAACAACTTAGTTATGCAGGAGCATCTCTCACAGCAAGTGAGCCAGCGCGGAATGCAATCAGACAGCTGGACCAGACCAGCCCAAGTTTTGAAATTGTCTCGAAGACAATGCGCCAACCTTAAATGTGACATTAAAGAGAGGCGTACTTTTATATTGTAATCAGAACTTGATCCATATGCTCTCGTCTGAAGTAGATAGAGGCATTTATGTTGAGATGAAATAGGTAGATAGAATTTAATATTAGATTAGACAGTTTTAGAAAGAAAGGGGGAAATGGGATATAGACACCCTCATTGTGTATTTTGTATTATTATTGAAACAGGAAGAGCATAGAGGAGAAGCAGAGAGATGTGGAAGAACACCCATGTATAGATTTTGAATTAATAGAAGAGTTCTGATTCAAATTCATGGTTGTGTGTGGTTCTCTGTGTATTGATGCTTAATGGTGTTCTCATGTATGTTTGCTTCCTGTTATACATTTGCTTTTATATGCTGTGTATATGATTTCATGTTTGAATTGAAGTCTGAGAGAGAGAGAAGGAATGAGTTTTAATTGTTTCTCTACTTGAGCCAGAGGATTCCTGCAAGGAGTGCAGTTGAAGTGTCCGCAAGGAGTGCATTGACAGAAGGTTCAGATAGAGATAGCTTTTGTTCTCATTCATCCCAAGGTTGCGGTTGGGCACATGAGCCATGCAAGGAGTGCGCAGGCCAAGTGAAGTTTAGGTTTATGAACCTGAGTGAATTATTGAGAGATTGTTGTTGCAGGTGTGCCCAAAGTTGAAGACTTCAGCACTTTGACGTGGTTGAAGGTTGGCCGCAAGGAGTGCGTGCAAGAGTTTCCAGAAGGACTTGAAGGTCGTGGAAGCTCAGGAGGTATAGAATCTTTGAGTAATCGTTAAGAGAAGCACAGGGATTTTTTGCGCAAAGATTAAGAAGGCATCGTAAGTTTGTGTTGCAGGTGGACGAGTTCCATGGAGGAACACATAATCATTTCACAGGTTTTCGCCAGGAGAAAAGGACTGACGGAATTCTCTGAGGAGAATCCGCGACTATCCGTGGGCCGTTAGATCTTGCAAAGGTACAGGGTAGATATGGCATCATAGTCTCTAGAGGTTCGAATCTCAGGAGGAGCAGGGTCGTTGATCAGGGCCACGAGGACCATTGGATCTACACGTATATCGTGTATCGGGGTTTCATAGATCGAAACTCCAAATTATTGCAACAAGAATCGCGATACGCGATATCCCGACAGTCGAAGGACAGTGTGTGTGGGCCACAACGGAGTCGGTGAGTGGAGGACAGGTGGCACGAGCTATCGAAGTTTCGTAGCGAGAAGTGCCAAAAACCTTGCGTCAGGATTCGCGAAATCGTGAACCCCGAATTCCCGATAGAGGTGATAGGACGTTGGAAGTTCAGCTCGCACTCATGGTGGGTAATTGGCATAGCGGGAGTCAGGAGTCGGAAAAACGAAGTGTTCGACATCGCGAGTAGCGAAATCGCGATAGGAGAAGTCCCGACAGGTAAGGGAGAAGGTCAGCATTGACTTGTATCGGCGTTCAGGGATTCGAGAGTGCGGCGCTCAACCACTAACCTCGCGAAGTCGCGAAGTCCGATCCTCCGAGTACAGAGTGGTGATCATGAGAGAGTTCTGTGGGTGCGGATTTCCTGATAGGGAAATAGAAGAGATATTTAAGAGTTCTTCTGGCCATGAGGAAAAGAATATCCTGTGAGCTGACGTGGACCTTCCAACCTGTGGGTTGTGAGGAGGCGTAGGGATCACTTAGCACAACGGAATATAAAACAACAATTGAATCATACACAAGTACACATGAATTGAATGACCAAAATCTAAGTTACCAGGATTCAGATACGGGTGTGGATACGATACTGATCTGTCAGTTTTTTGAAATGCCAGGACCTGGATACGACTAGGATATGACAACTACAAACAATAAAAATGTATTTTTATAATTTTGAAAAATAAATTTAGATAAAAATAAAAAAAGAAAATATTTTTTTCTAGGTTATAAAACCAAGGAAAAGGTTGGTCAACAACAAGACTCAAAGCCATTACAATAATATACTTGTTAAGAG
>SNQJ01S0084673.1:609-31327 GCA_010110895.2 Picea sitchensis | reverse complement strand
CTCCATACTCTTTTATCATGGTCGGTATACACACAATGATGTATTATATTAATGATAGGACATATACAAAAATAGGCTCAGTAGCCTTTAACATCTAGGTTCTCTAGCCTAATTCAACACATAAGCCTCCTAGCTTATAATAACTGGCTCACCAGCCTATAAAATACAACATATACACAAAAGGCTCTATGGCCTCAAAATCACGTGCACTTAAGTTTGTTGCGTGCAGTATCCTAGAATGTGCACACTTCATCATTTTATCACGCAGTACATGTGCGCACTATACCATGGAGGGTGCATGCACAATTGTATCAACGGCTCACCAGCTTATAATAATTTTACATTTACATTTACAATTTGGGGTTCATCCTAGGGGTATTACACGGTGACTATTATCACTCAGGGTAGTTATTGATGTATTCTTAGAGTTGAACCAACTGATTTGTGGTTAGATATTGATAGTTTGGAGTGTCTATCTAGATGCTTCACAAAATTCTACAACCGGGTAGTTTTACCAATTGTTTTCACTCGAATTGTTTTTTATCCCAACTCCTATCGGTCGCCAAAATATAATCTCATTTTTTTTGGCATTTAAAATCCCCCACTTTGTTGAACTCGAAGGAGTTATTTGGGCATTGGGTTCTCATCTATTTAACATAGTCCCTATTAAATCATCCTCTGTAAAACTCCTTTGGTGTGGTTTATTATAGGTTATATTCAATTTCCAACTTGTATTAGATCAATGCCTGGGGTGTATTAAGGTGATATTAATGTTATATTAGTTCTCTCGTAGACAAAAAATTCTTTGGAAAGGGAAATCTATGAATACTCTTAATTCCTACTCAAAATCCATTAGAATCAATGTGGATTTATGTCAAGACAAATTTCGATCCATATTCCACTCCGTGGGGTTGTGGCATGCGTTTCACAGATCCTGAACTTCCCTTAGCGTAGTCATGGTGGGTTGTGCCTAAGATCAATTTTTCTTCATGAGGCCTCCTCCAATCTAGGAGCTCAAATTCGAGTGGTTACCTATGGCGTTAATATAGATGTCTCTTTTAAGCAAATCACAGTCTTGTCTTAAATTTCTTGTACCATTCCAGGAGTATGGAATCACTTCCTTTGGTGGGTGAAATTACCATCTAATATTTCTCCATGATTTGAAGGTGCTCTCTATCTAGTAGTGATTTCTCTTCCAGAGTTTGTTTCTTCAAGCATCTTTGTTCCTTCTACGACTGAATGCACCCTTCTCCTACAACAAAATTCCACTCAGAGAACCCTTCCCAACGATTTTAATAAGTTTCTTCTAAGGAAAATTTACATTCAGATATCCCTTCTAGAAGTTGTAATGAGATTCTCCTGTAGTGAATCTCCCTCAGATAATTTCTTCCAACGAATTAAAAGGAGCTTCTCCTATAGTGAATCCCCCTCAGAGATTTTCTTCCAGTGAATTAAAAGGAGTTTTCTCTTGTAGCGAATCTCCCTCATAGATTTTATTCCAGCTAATTAAAAGGAGTTTTATCCTATAGCGAATATCCTTCAAAGAATTGCTTCTAGAGAATTTAAAGGAGTTGTCTCCTGTAGCGAATTTCTCTCCTAGGTTTTGCTTCCAACGAATTAAAAATGAGTTTCTTCCCTATAGCAATTTTCATTCTAAGAGCCTTCTTCTTGTAGCATTTTACCTTGAGCAATTTTTATCTAGATATCTAAAACGAGATCCCTTCTCGTAGCTATTGTAAGCCATATTGAACTCTCGGGAGTTAGGAAAACTATTAGATCTAGGGGAAGAACAGGTTCCACATGAGGAGATCCACGTCAGCAAGAGTACGTCAGCAATGACACATGGGGCAATCAAAGGATGACAAGTGTCAAAGTGAAGTTGGCATTTCAGGTATGCATAAGTCACAAATCTAAGTGACATGTGGAAACCACTCAGTCAGTGCCACGTCAACAAGTGACATCAACAAGTTATGTCACTCTGGGAGTTTTTACTTCGGGAGATTAACCACCAGAAAATACCTGAAGGCCCAAAAGTTCTGAAATGAATGAGAATTGTTCATATTTCAAATAAAATCCAACCGTCTGATCTACTTCGATGAAATGAACTATGGAATATTGGAGGACTGTAAAGGAGAAATCACCCGAAGCACCAAAGGCCGAAGTCAATGCTAATTGTTGATCTATTTTGAGAGAATTCTCAACCTATGATCAAGCATAGTGAAAGGATAACATAAGTAGAGGCGTTAATAAAAAACAAGTGGTCAACACCGCTTTGTGAATTATTCTGTAGGTAATCACTCCGAGGGAATTGCTACTCTAGAATTTAGGATCCACAAATAGCCTAAGTTCCGAAGTAAATGAGAACCATCCATCTCATTGTGAAATTAAAATGTGATTGCTGATTTTGATAAGTGATCAAGCACTCACTTGGATTAGTGTCTGGTAACCACCTGCGGTCGTATGGAATAAATAAACAAAGGGTGAACGAAGAGGAAACACTTAAATTCTCGTGGTCCTACGCCTATGGTCATATGTAAATGGTTTGAAGGAAGAACCTCTACAGAATTTGATTTATGCAATATTTGCAGAGACATGAAATTAAATTAAATGAAATCGATCCATACCAATGATCGATTAATGAAAAGAATTTTCGTTAAATTGAAAAGGCTTCTCAATAATATTTGAATAAATAAAAACAAACAAGATTATTGTTAATGAGCAGATGAGATGGTCCAAACAAAGGGACACAATGTTTCATATCTCACACCAGTTGCAAGAGTATATAAACAAGAAATAGTGGTGAGAAGAAAGTGTCTCTACAGTCCAGATAACAATATCAAAAGAGAAGAATATTCCAAGAAGAAGAACTATTGGTTCTTATGAAGTGAGGGTGGAAGGGAGGAGCATGGAAGGATTCATATCCTTACTAAGAAAATTGTAAAAGATAAGGGAGTTAGAGCTTCCTAGGTTTGGTGCCTTAAATACAAGGGATTTGGTTCTTCCTATCGTTGGTGCCCTAAAGACGATGGAGTTGGTGCCCTAAAGAAGGGGATCTGTGTCTCCTAGAGTTGGTGCTCTAAGGAGGATTGGTGTCCTTCACTATTATTTATAAAACCTTGTAATTGATGTTAAATATATTTAGATAATTGATTTTTTCATATAATTCATTATTTATTTATTGTGGTGATCAATAAAATATAAAAAGTAATTGTTAATTGTTAAGAAGGGGTAATATTAATTCACCCCCCACTCTCAGTATTCCAACAATCGGTATCAGAACGAGTTCCTTCAACACAATCTAACAACTGGAAGGTAGATATTTGTTGGCACAAGGGAAGACCTAGGGTTCAACACTTCAACAATGCACCAACAAATCCCTAACTACCGGTCCTTTCAACAACACCTACGAAGTAGATGAAGTCTCACCCAAGGTAGAGGCAGGGGGGTTTGCATGACTCAGGCGTCTACAACCTAGCTGGGACACAGATATGTGATCACAACAATTAAAATAGCACTTAGCCAACAACATGCATTATTTCATAAATCTCTTCACATTGCAGATTAAACCCTAAATACAAGACAACACAATATCTAGCCCTTACAACCTCTTAGCACATAGAATAAGCTCATATCTAACATCCATTCACATCATAAAGAACTAAGAATCCATATATCTACCTATCATACATTAGAAAAGTGCACTAAGCAAATAAATACATAAATAAAATGAACAAAATAGCACAAAGCACATCGACACAGGATATACGTGGTTCACCCCATTGTGGGTCTACGTCCACCAACTCTTCTTCTTCTTTATTAGTCTTCTTCAATATTCTTACAGGCATAGATCCACATGGATGACTCCACAAAGGACAAGATATCTGCGTGCACCTCGCTATATCCTCCTTCCTTGAATCAGATCAGGTCACAAATCCCTACATAGTCTACGCACAAAGCACTTACAAAATGCTTTCACTTAGCTCTGCAAACCTTAACACATTTGTGCACAAAGCCAACTAGTCATGCACTAATCAAATGACCTTTTCAATCACATAGATTGAAATAATATTACATCGCCTGGCTACTTATTTATGCATTACAAAAAGGGCCTAAACATGGGTAAACCCATGGGATGACATCCCATACCCGTTACATAAACCCTAAAATCCCAAAAAGACTGCAAAATGGGCGAGATCCTGTGATCTCCGCTTCGCCTGGCGCTCTGTCTTCGAACAGCTTGTCAAAATCCCAAGCAATGGTCAAACATGACCAAGGTTCTCTCAAAACTTGGTCAAGGGCCAACAAGCCACCAACAATCACTTGTGACTCATCTCGATTCATGCCGATCTAGGTAATACCGCTTCGAAGGCCTCGATATTAGCCCGAGATTCCCCGACTTGTTGTTTTGCCAGAGCCTCCTGCTCGACGAACTCCTGAATGACTTTCTCGGTAACAGGCCCTTCTAGGCATTGTTCCACTGTCTCAACCACCTATTCCAACTGTGAGCCTTTTCCCTCGATCTCCTCAAAAAGTGTGTAAGATTTTTCCTGCACCGACTGGAGTCTCTGTGTCACCTACATAACTCTGCTCTAGATGGTAGTGACCTGCTACTGAGCTGCACACTGCTCCTGTGACCTCTTCATCTTCTCCATTGCAGTTAGAAACTTCATCTGTGCTTGCACTTTCGACACCTGTTGCTTCGCCTCCTGGAGTTGTGCTTCCAATGTCCTTAGTTTTGGGTCTTCTGCAAGGCTCTCATAGGTCTACGCACTTTGATCACTTAATTTCTTACATTCTAAGGCCAACACCTTGATTGTTTCTACTGTTCTCTTGTCAGTTTCTTCCCTCTGATCCCTCACTTCTTGTGGAGTGCTAGGTACTTCTTGAAGTTCTAATTCTTCTACTCTCACTTGAAGCTGCTGAATGGCCTCAATGAGCTTCCCCACTTGGCTCTCAGTTGTCTCTTCTTCCATTTGTGCCAAGCCCAACACATAGATAAGTACTCTAATTACTGCCTCTCTAAATCCAATCTGCTCAGCAAGCATTTGGTCTTTCTCTTTCTGTATTTTATCTCCGTCCTCCTCAAACTTCGCTCTAATGTGCTCTTTCTTTTGTTGTGCAACCCAGATTTTCTCTAGGACCTCCTCTTTTTCTTGCTTCAAGGCCTTTGTGGCCTACTCCTTTTCCTCTTGGGATCGATGAAGGATAGTCTCTGTCTCATATGCTAGCCTTTTTAATTGTATGGGTTCATCCCCCAATCCTAGATGATCTGCTGAAGATGGCATAGTAGACACTACGCAGCCTGACTAGATAGCTTGTTGAATGTTTGTGAGCTCCTTCTCTATCCAGTCATACACCGACTCCTTATTTTATCCATGTCCCTATAATATGTCTTCTAAATAATATTCTACCACTGTGATGATGAGATCAATGTCATCCACTATGAGCACGTTCTTCAACTGAGGCTTGTTGGCGTGAGCCTTCTTCCTGGCCGAAGGTTTCTCCAGGGAAACCTACCACTTCTGCGATGCTTCTATTGTGGTGAGGGGATCCTTTGGCAGTGTCATATATCCTTTGTCCTACTTTTCTTCTTCTTCCCCTCCTTCCTCTTGGTTTAATTTGTCTCTTCCTCCTCTTGTAGGTGATTCAAGCACAGTTTCTTCTGATGCGTTGTCCTTTTCCTCACTGTCTATGTCATGCAATTCCTCCTTTTTCTTATTTTTATTTGCGCTACTCTGTCCATCATACTCAGTCTGGGTGACCAAAGGACTTCTGATGATGTCAGGGTCAGAGATTTCTGCATCTTCGACTGGTACAAGGAATTTGGCTAGCCATTCCTTGGTTATCTCCTCCATATCTTCATCAACCAATTTATTGTATGACTGTAGATCCTCTTTACTTTCATCCCTGCACGCGGTGATGTAGATGAAGTGTCGGTTTGTGAGAAACTTCGCTAATGGCCTATATGTATGCAAGGTGTTCGGGGTCATTCATGAAAATGATTCAATGGCATGCTCCATGGGGTCATTCATGAAAATAGTAAGTGTGGAACACTGCATTTGATTTCCATTGCTTCGCCATATCACTCATGTACCACAAGGTGGTGAACCTCGCAACCAATGGTTCTGGTGGCTCAAATTCAGGGAATGTCACTCCCTCTGACATCTCCCAAGTGACAAATGCAATTAGAATTAACAACTAACTGAAGTGAAATTCATAGCCTTGGTCCTGCACTTCATGGAAGTCGTTCTCCAACCCGTTGATGAGGTAGCTTGCCTATTTCATCTGCATTCCTTCGACACACTTTTCTGCGAGGTCGACTACGAACTGTGTGACTTACATAGGGTGGCTCTTTTTCATGATCTTGTCAGCTATTAGCTGAAAATTAAGGTGCACTGCGCCATCCTGAATGGAGGCTACCTTGTAGCCTCACTTCCCCTTCTCCACATCGCCATACGCCTCCTTGATGCGTTGGGCCAAGGAGTGGTCTGATGTCTTTCCTGGGTAGAACTGGTGTGGGTTTGGTCCTTGCATGATCAATCCAGTGATGCAGTGGATCAATGCTAGATCCAAAGTGATGCACCTATCCAACCAAAGATAACCTCCATGGTAGCACAATAGGAGGAGTTTAATGCACACATTAGCCTCTTAATCTCTTCCGAAGTGGGGTATCTTCATGATTCTTAAGATCATCGATTGCGTGATATCCTTAATCGATGGTTGGGGAATTATATTGGTCTTCTTCCTAGTTGTCTTTGTCATGAACCTATGCGATGTGAGAATTGCATAGTTCTTTCGATCTTCAAGGTTAAAATCACTGATCTTGAGAGATGGGATCAGTCCTAGCTGTGGTCCGACTGTGCGTATCCCCTTTGGGAGGTATGCAGTGATGAGAATGTACTTGAAATCACACGGGATTCTGTCATGACTAACTGCACCAGCCAAAGGCTGGATGTAGTCAGGCAAGACCGATGGGATCTTCTTCGTGTTTGTCAGATCGTCGCAGTGCTTGATTCTTTTCTCAGTCACGATTCAGATCATATATTGACATTCATTCAAGGGGGATTCTTGCAATCCACCTGTTAACGATGTTTGTATTCCTACAAACATGAATTTCTCAGCCATAAGGTCTATTAAGATCTCCTCCACATACTTCTATGTTCTGCTACATTCGCCCGACATGCACACTCATGATCAAATAACTCGGGCAGGCGAACAGATACTCAAGGTATTCAAATCGATGGTGAGGTCTAGATAGAACAATGCGGTATGCAATCATTTCTCTGTCAGCTCATATATCTTGGTTTGCAAAAAGTGGTCCCGGTGCGGCATTTGGCGGATTAAATATGCAATGTCGTAACAAATTCCTTCAACGGGTTGAAATTCCTTAATCAATACAATTCCATCCATTGTGGTGTGGTCCCAATGGTCCAATGGTGATATTTCCAACAATAATTGTGTTTATAACTATTCCAGAGCGTCATTATAACGATCGAGAGTCCTCCAACAGTCATATATCTTTGTCGTGGCGAAGTGCCATTCTACGTTGTTCTGCAATTCCGGCGAGGTTCAAGTTCTCCAAGCCTATTTTCTGCGAAGTATTCCCTGGAACTTCCTGTAGTTTTTCTAACTTTTCTTTCCTCTTACTAAGATTTCTTTCCTTCTTTCCTGTGATCTGAGTCTCTCGATTCCTCTATCCATTGGTATTCATATATTTTCTCAGTAAAGTGACTTCCCACTGTTGAGGATATTTCAAGGGTTTCAAGTGTAACACCTATTCTCTTACTACTGTCGGGGTAGGTTCTCTTTTCTCCTGCATGGGCAGGTTCTTTAAGCCTCGACAACTAAATATCTTACCTTATGTTGCTTCAACTTGTCCTCTTGTTCTTGTATTAGTCGCTCTATTTTCCTCGCCATGAAGTCTCTTAATTCTTTCTTTTTCTTTTTTGTAGCTTCCTCCTCTTATTTCCTTCGGATATGAGCTTTCTCAATCTAGGTCTTTCCTAACAAAAGTGAAAATGGGGCGTTGTTCTCAACAAACTTAATGACTTCAAATTATTCTTTGGTCGATGATCCATGAGCAATCATAGGTACATTAATAACTCTTCCACATAGGGTTATCATCTTTCCTTTAAACAATCCTATCCCTCCAAGTGAAGGAACCATAGCAGGCTTTCCCAAAATTTCCCAAGTACTTTCTGGCATAATATTCACTTGTGTTTCTTCATCCAATACACAGTCTATGTCAAAGTCACCTATTCTTTCTTCTATGTAATGATTTTCTTTTAAGATCTTTGGTAAACTAATGTCTCTGTGATCATTCAATTTTTATTTCATATGTAATAAGATAGTCTCTAATTCTTTCTGGTTGTCTAACATATCCTTAGTTTTTTTACCTTCTTCATAGTCTCATGTTCATCTTTTCAACTTTAGCAATCATTCTTGGACAATCTAGAATCTCATGACCAATAGATTTACAACAAAGACAAATAGGACCTATACCAGGGCATTCCTTAGCAATATGTCTCGGTCTTCTGTAGTTATAACACAGTGTTAATGATCTCTTTCTTTTAAATGATCCCCAACCTTTCCTGTATTGTGCACTAGGATCATAGTGATGGACCTGCAATTTGCAAAAATTCGTTCTAGGTTCCTGTATCCACTTGTTAGTCCAAAAATTCTTTCTATGCATAGGAATAACATATCTTTCACTATCTCTATCAAATTTATTTAGATAAAATATTCCTTCTTCTAGATGTGCCCTAGCTTTCAGACTAGGACAAAATCTATCAAAAATACCTAGATTCATACTTTGGAAAAAAAAAATTCCACTTATCTTACCTTTACCAGAGCACAAAGATTTAAGATCTTACCTCTTTTCTTCAGATCAGGCTTCTTTTTCTTAGCAAAAAACTTCACAAGTCAAGTAAGATACTGTGCACTACAACAACAGATCTACGCACAGAGATTTCTCTTTTCTTCAGTTCCCAGCAATCACAGTTTCAAGTCTCAGCAATGGAACCATTTGTTGGCACAAGGGCAAACCCATGGTTCAACTCACCAACAAAACCCTAACTACTAGCTCTTTCGGCAACACCTGCAAAGAAGATGAAGTCTCACCTGAGGTAGAGGTAGGGCGGGTTGCAGGACTCAGGTGTCTACAACCTAGCTAGGACACAGATTTGTGATCACAACACTTAACAGAGAACTTATCCAAAAACATGCATTAGTTCATAAATCCATTCACATCGTAGATTAAACCTAAATACAAGACATCACAAGATCTAACCCTTACAACCTCTTAGCACATAACATAAGCTCAGATCTAACATCCATTCACATCATAAAGCACCAAGCATCCATATATATACCTATAATACATTAGAATAGTTCACTAAGGAAATAAATACATAAATAACATGAAAAACATAGCACAAAGCACATCGACATAGAATATACGTGGTTCACCCCAGTGTGAGGCTATGTCCACCAACTAGTCATCTTCAATCTTCTTACAGGCATAGAGCCACAAGGCCAAATCCAAAAAGGATAGGAAATTTGCGTGCACCTCGCAAGATCCTCCTTCCCCGAATTAGATCAGGGCACAAATCCCTACACAGTTTGTGCACAATGCACTTACAAAATGCTTGCACTTAGCTCTGCAAGACTTAACACATTCATGCACAAAACTAACTAGTCATGCACTAAGCCAATGACCTTTTCAATCACATAGATTGAACTACTCTTACATTGCCCGACTACTTATTTATACATTACAAAAAGGGCCTAAACATGGTCAAACCTATGGGCCGACATCCCATACCTGTTACATAAACCCTAAAAGCCCAAAAATCCCGCAAAATGGGTGAGATCCCATGATCTCCACTTTGCTTGGCACTCCGTCTTTGACCAGCCTGTCGAAGTCCTAAAAATTGTTCAAACATGACCAAGTTTCTCTCAAAACTTGGTTGAGGGACAACAATCTTGAAGATGGATCAACAAGCTGAAATAGTTCAAAGATCTTGGATGAAATTCTTAGTAGTCGAAGGTCACCAAACAACAAGACTAGTTTGGGATACACCCAAGAATCAACTTCTACATCACAAGGATATGTCAAAAGACCAATTAGTTATATAGATTCTCTAAAGGGCTCCTCAAGAAGAGAAGATAATAAGGAAAATATGATACCATTTAACATTGTTCCACATGAACAAAAATCAGCATTCCCTACTAAAGTAAAAAATGATAAGAAGAATACAATCACCAGAAGGATTCCCCCTATTAAATATCTATTCATTGGATACTGTTACTCTTGAAATAATTTTGGACATAAGGCAGTACACTGCAAAGCTTATGTACAATACAATAACAAAAATGTCCAAAGATATAAGAACAATAGGTACAATACAAAGAAGAGAAACTACAACTCATTTACTCCTTTGTAAAAATTCAATATTGAATGTAAAAAATGCAACAACTATGGTCATAAAACTAGAGAATGTAGATTACCAATGCAATCCCTAAAAGTAGTAAATCCTAAAAAACAGAATAAGAAGACATGGAAAAGAAAATCTTAAGTACCAAACAAGAAAGATGATGAAAATATTGCTCCTAAAATTGATGAAGTTAATAATAGGAGATTGGTGGGAAAACTTCTAATAAGGAATATAATAATCAAATATATGCATATAAAGTAGATCAAACTCAAGACATGAAAACTCCTAAAGAAAAATATGACACAACTCCAAAACTTGATAATGTCATACAAGAATATTATCCATTACCCAACAAATGGAAACCAATAGAGGAATATTCTCAAAACAAGGATAAAGAAGCTTTTGGTGCACATAATAGTGGCGTTGATGATGAATCTTCAATAGTAGAACAACCATAAGAATTGAGTCATGATTATCTCATAATTTTTCAATCCTATTTTAATGGTTCACTGAAACTCCTTCTCAAAGAAAAATTAAAAACAAAGAAGGGAAGGAGAAATTAAGGAAGACTTAAAAATCATTCATGTTGATTCTCCTATGAGAATTAAAGCACATAAAAATGAATAGGATCATTGAAATCATCATGCTTTGATGATATAACTCTATGTAGGATCTTACGTAGTTTATTGCAGGTTTTTATCTTCCCAAGAACAATGCAGGTAATATATTGGTCTCAGAATGGTTATAAGTGGACAAATCCTAAATGGAAGTTACTATGTGAGGAATAAATGGAATGAATGGAAAATTATGCAGCAGTGAGGTGATTATGAAGATAGACTGAGTACAAGTCTGAAAATGAAAATACTGGAAACTGAAATTTCAGAGACAATGGTTGTGACAGAGAAAATATGAAAGATATATTGGTTGGTTGATGCTTGCCTTTGTTGGTTGGATAACTAGATCAATTATAGTTGAATATATTACATTCTATCAGCAAGATAAGTCATGTGGAAAGAAAAATATAAAGTCTTTTGGATAAATATGGATACATTTGGTTAGAGATCGATGAGAAGCAATGGACAGGTCAAAAGGTCGTTTGAAAAGTATAAGCTTCAGTTGCTCAGTGTTCCAGTAGGACAACAATATCTACAACATAAACAATAGGATTTATATAGTGGTATACATGAGATTATGTAGAGTTAACAGTGGGAGTTACCTGAGTTCATATTCTGGTCAACAACATACAAAAAAACAAAGATCAATCATAGGGGGAGCAACCCTATTCCATTGATGTCAAAGGGGGAGAGTAACTTTAAAGAGAAAAGAATCATCACAGGGGGAGTTTGTGTATGAAGTTATATTGTTGCCCTCAATGACAAAGGGGGCATTGTTGGACATATTTTCATTAATGTATTGTCATTGGCATCACCAACCGATGTCATTGCATTATAATGATGAGTTGGTATGAACAAAGAGAAAAAAATCCATGTACAAAAGGACTAACAAATTAAGAGCTCATGAGGGTTAGCGACTGAAGATCAGAAGCTCAGAAGAGATGATGCACATGAATCATAGAAGGGAAATCCCATTGCATAAACATGTTCAGATCAAGTTGTGACCATTGGATAAGAAAGCGCCACATCAAGGGCATAGATTGATTACGGAGCGCGAAGGGAGAATTAAACAACCCGTTAATTCCAATCTCGCAATTAGTCTAGACCGTCAGATTACATGAGAAGGACCATTGGAGGATTGGTCAATGATCATATCAAGTCATGACCATTGGATACAGAAGCATGAGATCAAGGGCAGGGATGGATTACGGAGCACGAAGGGAGAATTAAACAATGTGTTATTTCCAATCCCGCAATTATTCTAGACCATCATATCTCATTGATTCAAAGATCGGTGACTATGGTTGATCCACCAACAATCGCACGACTTCAATTTTGGATTTTGGGTGACCAAATAAACCACACACAAGTTACAGTTCCACAATCCATACTGACCGTCGATGGTCACCCGCCAATAGATCTATGGTTGGAATTGGTTCCACTACCAAACGGGCAGTTTCCATTATGGAACTCGACGATAATTCTAAACGTCATGCTATTGAGGACCTCACAATCATCCCTAATCATTGATATGCTCTGAGAGAATTCCTGACCTCTAGATCAAGAAAATTAGAAGGATAGGATAAGAAAACATGAAGGCCAGATCCTTGAACTCCCAAAGTGAATGAGGACCATCGGATCTGGACAGTACATGATGGTCGTTGGATCAGAATAATGGTCAACTTTGGTGCTAACCACTTTGACTAAAAAGGATTCAAAAAATATGAGTTCACCCAAAGGCCGAAGTTATGAAGTCACACTCAACCATTGATCTGAGATACATTGATGTAGGAGCATCATCAATCGAATCCACATGGGATGACAAAACAACGCTTAGCACGCCTTTTGAGTAAAATTTTAAATTTTGAAAGATGGTGTATCTTAGAGAACTTCTAAGTAAAAGATGAACCAGAGAAGTTAATGGGAGGAGTTTAAACGATCACGTAAAAAAAAAAAGAGATCGGATCGTCCTTTAGTTATTTGATTTTGGCGTGGATATGAATATTCTCCTTAAATTGTCTTTCACAAACGTTTATGTAATAGGACTTAAGTAGTTGTAGAATTTAATTTCGATCAGGTAGGTAGTTGGAGGAAACCCGAGAGGACCTCTTGTAGAAGTAGGTGCATTGTATACTTGAATAAGGTTAGCTACAGATTAGTAGGAGATAGTCATTACTGAATGTAAGTTGTTTTTGTTAGGTTGTAGACATTTAAATTGGAAGGAATATAAAAGAGGGATATTGACCCAATTCACGGTGTTGCTATTGTTTACAGTTTTCCTGTTATTTTCTATTTTCATAAATGAATGAGTTGTGTCATTGAGCATATGAAACTGTGAATTATTTGGATAAGTTTCAATTGCTTTTCTTCATTAAGCTCATGCAAGGTGTGCATACAGTCCACAAGGAGTGCATTGATAGAGTTTGTTTCGACTCAGAAGCGATAGCATGAAACTTCCATTGCAAAGAATGCAAAGGGACTGTTGTAAGGTGTGCACAGTCACCCACAAGAAGTTAAGTCTTGCGTAGGAATATGTTGCAAGGCGTGGTGTGCACAGATTGTAAGTTCGACTAAGTGTTGGAGTAAGCCCTCTGAGGATTCAAAGGGTCTGAGAGATAAATCTCAAGAGAGATAGCTAGGAGAAATAGTCAAAGGGAGTGAAGCTCAGAAGGTTTCACGTGTCACCGGCTAAGATCCATCTAGAAGGGAGTGGGATCATTCCAGATCATTGGATCTGGGAAAAGTGCACGAGTTTTAAGTCTCTGCATGCACATAGCAGAGACTATTTGCTGAAGTCCCGAAGAGGCCAGGGACCGTCCATCATCCATAGGGATAGGTGGAGTAATGTCCAAAACCTCAGAGCAAAATCACTTCAGAAGTTTTGTGGACAAGGAGAAAGCGAAATTGCTGAAGAGCCAAAGTTTGAAGTATATCCAGGTAGTTGGTTTCCAGGAGATACGTGTCGACATATTTGATACTTTGGGAAAATTCACTTCGGAGGATTACAAGTGTGGAGTGGGAAAAACTCTCAAAGTCCTGAAGGCCGAAGCAGATCACAATTGTCCATTGCAGAGAGCACGTGGAGAGAGATCCAAAAGTTTGAAGGCTTAATGTTTTGAAAGGAAGCCAACATGAAAAGAGAAGATCTGGACCGTCAGATCTAGAAGGACATATGGTGGGAATCCGTCGCCTCCAGGTTAAACCACTCCAGGAGGAATGAGTGCATAGGAGTTTGAAACTCCTGAAGCCCGAAGAGCTGAAGTGGATAGTGGCCATTAGATCCAGAAGGACATGCATCAACAAATCGTGTACTTCGGGTGGAAGTACTTTGGGAAGAAGCAAGTGTAGGATTTGATACTCCCAAAGCCCGAAGAGTTGAATTTAATCATAGCCCTCGATCTTCAGGAAACATGTGTCGATAGATTGTGAACTTTGGGTGAAAGAGTTTTGGGAGAAAGTGTCCATGGAGAAGTCGAGACGTCCGAAGGCTGAACTAGATTTGTTGATTTGAGGTGGATGCATGGTGCCTAATCTGGAACTTTGGGTACATAATACTCGAGGGGAAAGAGGAGGTTGAAAGTGCCAAACTCCCAAAGCACAAAGTCTCGAAGTGGATCTTGATCATTGATTGTGAAGGAGGCCGAGGAACATTGATCAGATCTTGGTTGAGGGTTTCGAAGTCGCAAAGCTCCAGGAGGTTAAGCCCTGGGTCACAACCCAAGGTCACATGCAAGGAAGAAGCTAGCACCCATTAGTGTGAGATTTGGAAAAGGGTGCTAAGAGAGAAAGACCCGCGGATAGCCATTGATCTAAGAATGAAAAATCGACGGTGGAGAATCATTGCAGGGAGTGAAGGAAAAATTAGTGAACGTGCTAGTTCGCATCCCACTATTCAATAGAACCATTGATCTCATCAGGATAAGGGATCAACAACCACGATTAAATTGAGATTGGGTGAGCACTTTTCTGATTGTGGGGACATAACTCTCGGATAAAGAGTGAGCACGTTGGCAGCCCGAAATTACTGTGAACCATCGATCGACAGACAAATCGGTAATGATCAGATTGTGACCATGAAAATCATGAGGGTGATAACAGGGCCTGTGTTTGATTGATTTTGAGATGAACAAGGTCCTGAGGAGTTGATCCAGCTAGAGAATATTTAACAATCCTTGACTGGGAGGTCGAGCAACCTTGAGGGACAGTAGGGGGGTATGCATCAAGTGGCATCAAAGCTTAAAATAAATCAAAGTTGTACTCTGTGTGAGAACTAGTCATCACAATTCCACCGAGGAGACACGTGGAGACGCATGTAGCCAATCGAGTTGTCGAAAGGGAAATGAGGGAAATGCGTGCAAGGTTGGAAGCGATGGAAGCAACTCATAGGAGATCACCTAATGTTGGAGACATCAGTGAGGCAGAAAGTGAAGAGATAGAGGTTGAATAAGATACAAGGGGAGATGTTGTCAAAGAATGCTTACTGAAAGTTGTTGTGAAGTTGGGAGCTAGAGAAAAGATAAAAATCCCAATGTATGAAGGAAATTTGGATGCTGAAGAGTTGTTGGATTGGATAAGGTGCATGGAAAATTATTTTTATTATGAAGATGTCATTGAGGAAAACAAGGTTAGACATGTTTTCACCAGACTGAAAGGACATGCAACACTATGGTGGGATGAAATGTAGGATGACAGATGAAGCAAAGGTAAGAAAAATATTAAGAGTTGGGATTGAATGATAGCCAAGTTGAAGGCTAAGCTCATTCCAAAGGATTATCAGATAAATCTATTCAGGAGGATGCAGAACCTAAAACTGAACGGAATGACAGTGAAAGAGTACACATAAGAGTTTTACAAGTTGAACATCAGGACTGGACAGAGGGAGAGAAATGAAGAGAAATTTTCCATGTACATAAATGGCATGAGATATGAAATCTAGGATGAAATTAGCATGATTTTGCTGAGGATAGTAGAGGAGGCATATCAATATGCATTGAAAGCATAGGAGTAGTTGGCGAGAAAAAAAATCTAGCGAGGAAGAGGTAGAAGCTCGAACAAAGGTAAGGGAGTTGCCCATGATAAGGCACATAATCCCAAGGGTGAGGATGAGAAAACCCACAGTCACTCAAAAAGAGAAGGAAGCTCCAGAGGGAGACAACTTGGTGGAAGAAATTATTTTTCCAGAGGAAGAGGAAGAAGCAGAGGAGGACAAATAATATGTTATACTTGTGGAAAAATAGGACACAAGTCTTGGGAATGTCCGGAGAGAAAGAAATAAAGAGGAGGTGAAGCTCACATTTCAGAAGCACAAAAAAGGAATGTTGAAGCAGAAGGTACAGAGGATGGAAAATATCTGATGCTGAGGAAGGTTCTCTTGAAGCCGTAACCAGAAGTTGAAAAACCAGTGCAGAGAAACAGTTTTTTTAGGACAGCTTGAAAGACTAAAGACAGAGTATGCAAGGTGATAATTGACAATGGGAGCATTGATAATCTAGTATCCAAAGAGATGGTGGATAAATTGGATCTGGAGACAACTTCACATCCAAATCCATATAAGGTCTCATTGTTGCAAAAAGGACACCAATTAATGGTAACTAAACAATGCCTTGTTGAATTTAAAATAGGTGGATTTAGAGATGAGAGTCTATGTGATGTAATTCCCATGGATGTATGTCATGTATTGTTGGGAAGACCATGGCAGTTTGATAGGAATTCCATTCATGATGGGATAAATAACACTTACACTTTAGAAAAGAATGGTAGGACACACATTTTTCTACCAATAGAGGAGAAGAAAGTAAAAGAAGCCAACACAAGCATACTTATCATGAGTGGGAAGGAACTCCTGAGTGAAGTTAAGAAGGAACATGAGATGGAGTTTTTTTGGTGAGGAAACCTAGAGTGGTCCTTGCAAGTACTTCTATGGATGATTTGCCTGAAAAAGTTTAGGAGTTGTTGGAGAATTTTGCTGACATAGTAGTGGATGAGTTGCCTAACTCATTTCCACCTATCATAAGTATCAACCATCATATTGACTTGATACCAGGAGCCAGTATGTCAAACAAAGAAGCATACAGATTGATACCTCAAGAGAATAGGGAGGTAAAGAAACAAGTCCAAGAATTATTAGACAAGGGTTTGGTCATAGAAATCTTGAGTCCATGGACAGTACCAACTGTGTTGATTCCAAATAAGGATGGAGGATGGAGAATGTGTACAAACTCAATATCCATAAACAAGATAACCATCAGGTAAAGATTTCATTTGCCTAGGAAGGATGACTTAATGGATTTCTTAAGTGGAGCAATTATTTTTTCAAAGAAAGATTTGAAAAGTGGATATCACCAAATAAGAATGAGAGAAGGTGATGAGTGGAAGACAACCTTTAAGACAAATGAGGGGTTGTATGAGTGGATTGTTATGCCATTTGGCTTAACAAATGCCCCAAGTACTTTTATGAGACTGGTGAATGAAGTATTGAAGGATTTCATTGGTAATTTTCTGATTGTATATCTGGATGATATACTGGTCTTTAGTAAAACTGAAGAAGAGTATTTGAGACATTTGACATTACTGATGAGGTGACTACAATAGGAGAAGTTGTTTATAAATCTAAATAATTCCTCTTTTATGAAGACAAAACTCATTTACTTGTGTTTTTTGATATTTTCAAATGAATTGAAGATGGATCTCGAGAAGGTCAGACTAATCAAAGAATGGCCATCAACAAGGAGTATGTTTGAACTGAGAAGCTTCCATGGATTAGCCAGTTTCAATAGGAAGTTCATTAGAAATTTCAGTGGAATTTGTTCACCAATGATGGATACAGTGAAGAAGAGACACAAGTATTTTAAATGGACAAAAGAAGATGAGAAAAGTTTCAATATATTGAAGGATAATATAACAAAACGACCAATTCTAGTCTTGCTAAATTTCGAGAAAACATTTCCAAGTAAGGTGTGATGTGAGTGGAGTTGTAATTGGAGAGGTTTTGAGCCAAGACAAGGAATGTTGCATATTTTAGTGAGAAGCTAAATGAGACTAAGGGAAAGTACTCCACATATGATAAACAATTTTATGCCATAATTCAAGCCTTGAAGAAATGGAGGCACTACCTTGTTCCAAAGGAATTTGTCTTGTATAGCGATAACCAAGCTTTACAATTCATAACCAGACATGAGAAGTTAAACCAAAGACATGCTAAGTGGATAGAGTTTATGAAAAATTTCATTTTTTTCATTAAACTTATTTTTGGTAATGCTAACAAATTTATTGATGCATTGAGTATGATATGTTTGATTCTGCAGGAATTTTAGGTCAAGACCTTGGGGTTTGAACACCTTAAGAATATGTATTGTGATGATCCAGATTTTAAGGAAGCATATGAAGCATGTGAAAATCATGTGCTCAGAGACAAAATCAAGTGGACATAGTACATGATTCAAGATGGATTTTTGTTTAAAGGTTGCCAATTGTGTATACCAAGGTTCTCGATGAGGGAAAATCTACTGAAGGAAAAACACAGTGGAGGTCTAGCAGGACATTTCGACCATGACAAGATGTTTAAAAAATTGAACAGTTCATACTATTGGCCAAGTATGAGAGCAGAGGTGAAGAGGTTTGTGAAAAAATGTAAGATTTTCCAGTATGCAAAAGGAAAGAAACAAAACACTAGATTGTATTAGCCATTGCCTATTCTAGATAGGCCTTGGGATGCAATAAGCATGGAATTTGTGTTGGGATTACCAATAACCCATAGGGAGAGTGATTACATCTTTGTTGTGGTTATTATATTCTCAAATATGGAACACTTTATACCATTCTAGAACACCAGTGATGCACCACATGTTGCAATTTTTTTTTCAAGGAAGTTGTGAGACTTCATGGATTTCCCAAGAGCATTGTCTCAGACAGATACACTAAATTTGTTGGTCATTTCTGGAGAACATTATGGAAGAAGCTGGGGACAAAGCTATATTTTAGTTGAACATATCACCCTCAGACATATGGACAAACTGATGTGGTAAATAGGAGTTTAGGAAATTTGCTGAGAAGTTTGGTCACTGAACATCATAGCCAGTGGGATCAAATTCTGTCACAAGCATAGTTTGCATATAATAACTCACCAAATAGAAGTACAGGAAAAATCCCATTTCAGATAGTCTATGGGATGATTCCAAGGGGGGTATCAGAGTTGAGAGAAATGGAGAAGAGTGAATTCAGAAGTGCTGGAGAAGAAGACTTCACTGCAAAAATGCAGAAGCTTCATAATCAGATTAGGGAGCAGTTGCAGAACAACAATACAGAGTATAAATGCAAAGTTGATCAACGCATAGGAGAAATTCAATTTGAAGTGGGAGATCAAGTCTTATCACACTTGAGGAAGGAAAAGTTCCCAATAGGAACATATAACAAGCTGAAGTTGAAGAAGATTGGACCATGCAAGATCCTAAGAAAATTTGGTAACAATGCTTATGAGATAGAGCTGCCAAAGGATGTGGGAATATAACCCATATTCAACGTTTCAGACCTGTATCTTTACATGGAAGATGACACAGAGAAATCAGAAGATCAAGAGAATATTCAGTGGGAGAAGAAGATGCCTATAGAAGAAAATCCACAGATGGACAAGATTGTTGATCAGAGGATTGGCAAGAAGACCAGGAGGAAGACCTATTTTGAATATTTGGTCAAGTGGAAGGGACACCTGATAGTAGATTCTAGTTGGGTAAGTGAATATGATGTCTAGAAGCATGTAAGGTCAATGCAGGAGCTCATGGATAGGAGTCCATGATTTTTCTGCCCAGAGGAGTATGATGCAGGAGCATCGTCAACCAAAGCCACATGGGATGACAGCACAATGCTTAGCGCGCCTTTTGAGTAAAATTTTAAATTTTGAAAGATGGTATATCTCAGATAACTTCTCAGTAAAAGATGAATCAAAGAAGTTAATGGGAGGAGGTTGAACGATCGCATCAAAACCATAAGAGATCAGATTTTCCTTTAGTTATTTGATTTTGGCGTGGATCTGAAAATTCTCCTTAAATTGTCTATCATAGACATTTATGTAATAGGACTTAAGTGGCTGTAGAATTTAATTTCGATCAGGTAGGTAGTTGGATGAAACCTAAGAGGACCTCTTGTATAAGTAGGTGCATTATATACCTGAATAAGGTTAGATGCATATTAGTAGGAGATAGTCGTTACTGAATGTAAGTTGTTTTTATTAGGCTGTAGCCATTTACATTGGAAGGAATATAACATAGGGATATTGATCCAATGCATGGTGTTGCTACTGTTTACATTTTCCCTATTATTTTTTGTTATTTTTTTGTTGTGTCATTGAGCATATGAAACTGTGAAGCATTTGGATAAGTTTCAATTATTTTTCTTCATTAAGCTCATGAAAGGTGTGCATACAATCTGCAAGGAGTGCGTTGAAGGAGTCTGTTTCGACTCATAAGCTCAGAAGATATAGTGTGAAACTTCCATTGAAAAGAGTGCAAAGGGACTACTGCAAGGTGTGCATAGTCATCCACAAGAAGTTAAGTCTTTCCTAGGAATCTGTTGCAAGGAGTGCACATATTGGAAGTTCGAATAAGTGTCGAAGTAAGCCCTTTGAGAGTCAAAGGGTTCGAGAGATAAATCTCAAGAGAGATAGTGGGGAGAAATATTCAAAGGGAGTGAAGCTATGAAGGTTTTATGAGTCACTGGATAAGATCCATCCAAGAGGGAGTGGGATTGTTACAAATCATTGGATTTGGGAAATGCACATGAGTTTTAAGTCTTTGCGTGCACATAGGAGCGAGGATTCACCGAAGTCCGGAAGAGGCTAGGGATATTCCATTGTCCAGAGGGACAGGTGGCGTAAGATCCACAACTCTGAAGAAAAATCACTTAGAAAGTTTTGTGGGCAAGGAGAAAGAGAAATCATCGAAGAGTCGAAGGATGAAGCAGATCCAGGTCTTTGGTTTCTAGGAGATACGTGTCGATAGATTTGAGACTTTGGGAAAATTCACTTCGGAGGATTCCAAGTGTGGAACACAAAAACTCCCGAATTCCCAAAGGTCAAAGCAGTTCATAACCATCCATTGCAGAGAGCACGCGGCGAGATATTCAGAAGTTCAAAGGATTAACGCTTTGAAAGGAAGTCGATGTGAGTGGAGAATATCTGGACCGTCAGATCCAGAAGGACATGTGGCAGGAATCCGTCATCTTCAGGTGAAACCACTCCGGGAGGAACGAGTGCGCATGAGTTTGAAACTCTCAAAGCCCGAAGATCCAAAGTGGATGGTGGTCGTCATATCTAGAAGGACACGTGTTGACAGATCGTGTACTTCAGGTGGAAGTAATTCGGGAAGAAGAAAGTGTAGGAGTTTGAAACTCCTAAAGCCCAAATAGACGAAGTTAATCATAGCCCTCGATCTGCAAGAGACACACGTTGATAGATTGTGAACTCTGAGTCAAATAATTCTAGGAGAAAGTGGGCTGGGAGAAGTTGAGACGTCCAAAGGCCGAAGTCCCGAAGTGGACTAGAGCCGTTGATTTCAGGTGGATGCGTGGTGCCTGATCTGGAACTTCGGGTATGGAATACTCCGGGGGAAAGTGGAGGTCGAAAGTGCCAAACTCCCGAAGTGCGGAGTCCCAAATTGGATCTTGATCATTGATTGTGAAGGAGGTCGAGGATCATTTATCTAATCTTGGTTGAACGTTCTGAGGTCGCAAAGTGCCAGGAGGTTAAGCCCTGGGTCACAACCTATGGTCACATGCAAGGAAGAAGCTAGCACCCATTAGTGTGATATTTAGAAAAGGGTTCTAAGAGAGAAGGAATCATGGATAGCCATTGATCTGAGAACTAAAAATAAACGGTGGGGAATCATTTTGGGGAGCGGAGGAAAAATTAGCGAACGTGCTAGTTTGCAGCCCACTATTCGCTAGAACCATTGATCTCGTCGAGACAGGGGATCAATGACCACGATTCAATTGAGATTGGGTGAGCACTTTTCTGATTGTGGGGACATAACTCTTCGATAAAGAGTGAGGACATTGGCATCCCTCAATTAATGTGAACCATCGATTGATGCAAAAAATAGTAACGATAAGATCATGACTGTGAAAATCCTGAGGGAAATAACAGGGCTTATGTTTGATTGCGTTTGAGACTAGCCAGGTCCCGAGGAGCTAATCCAGCTCGAGAATATTTAACAATGCTTGACCAGGAGGTCGAGCAGACCCGAGGGAGAGTAGGGGGGGTCTACGTCATACATTTTGAGAGTTAGGACAACTGTTAGATCCAGGAGAAGAACATATGCCACATGAGGAGATCCACGTCAGCAAGGACACGTGGCACAATCAGATGATGACATGTGTGAAAGTGAAATTAACATTTTAGTATGCATAAGTCACGAATCTAAGTGACATGTGGCAACCACTTAGTTAGTGCCACATCAACAAGTGATCTCAACAAGTTATGTCACTCTGGGAGTTTGTACTTCCAGAGTTTCACCACCAGAAAATACCCGAAGTCTCGAAGTTTCGAAATGAACGAAAATCGTTCATCGTGCGAATAAAATCCAATCGTCTGATATACTTCGATGAAATGAAATCTGTATGATTGAAGGACTATGAAGGATAAATCACCCAAAGCACCGAAGGTTGAATTCAACGCTAATTGTTGATCTACTTCGGGAGCATTCTCAACCGATGATCAAGCGTAGTGGAAGGATAGTGTAAGTGGAGGTGTTAACTGACAGCAAGCGATCACCACCACTTTATGACTTATTCGGTAGGTAATCACTCTAGAGGAATTTCTACTCCATAATTCAAAATCCACGAATATCCGAAGTTCCAAAGTAAATGAGAACCATCCATCTCATCATGACATTAAAGCGTGATCGTTGATTTTTATAAGTGATCAAGCAATCTCTTGGATTAGCATTTGGTCACCACCTACGGTCATATGGAATAAAGAAAAAAAGGGTGAAAGAAAAGGCAACGCTTAAATTAATAATCCCATGCTCATGCGCCTATGGTCATATGTAAATGGTTTGAAGGAAGCACCTCTACAGAATTTGATTTCTGCAATATTTGCAGACACATGAAATTAAGTTAAATGAAATCGATCCATACCTGTGATCGATTAATGAAAAACATTTTCATTAAATTGAAAAGGCTTCTCGATAATATTTGAATAAAGAATGACAAACAATATTATTTTTAATGAAGAGGTGAGATGGTCCAAACAAAGGGACATAATGTTTCATAGCTCACACCAGTTGGAAGAGTATATAAATGAGAAAGAGTGGTGAAAATAAAGTGTCTATGTAGTCCAGATAAGAAGATCAAAACAAAATCAGAGTCCAAGAAGAATAACTATTGGTTCTGATGAAGTGAGGGTGGAAGGGAGGAGCATGGAAGGATTCATATCCTTACTAAGAAAATTGTAAAATATAAGGGATTTGGGTATTCCTAGGGTTGGTGCCCTAAATACAAGGGAGTTGGTGCTTCCTAGGGTTGGTGCCCTAAAGACTAGGGAGTTGGTGCTTCCTAGGGTTGGTGCCCTAAATATTAGGTAGTTGGTGCTTCCTAGGGTTGGTGCGCTAAATAAGGGGATCTGTGTATCCTAGATTTGGTGCTCTAAATAGGATTGGTGTCCTTCACTATTCTTTATAAAACCTTGTAATTGATGTTAAATATATTTATATACTTGATTTTGCATACAATTCATTGTTGATTTATTGTGGTGATCAATAAAATACAAAAAACAATTGTTAATTGTTAAGAAGGGGTAATATTGATTCAACCCCCCCCTCTTAGTATTCCAACAGTCCTAACCATGTAGGATAGGTTGGGAAGGTAGTTATTTTATATTCAGTGACATGGTTGATCATTATTTATATTTTTCTTCAGCTAATTGTGATGTGTTGAACTGTGTCACTATTTATGCTTAGGTGTTGATCATCTGTCGTTGTTATTTATGCTAATGCATTGGCTTGTGTCATTATTGATTTTGATGATGTGTCACTTGTAATGATATTAACTTATGTTGTGATGATTAAATTCGTAATACAAAAAAAAAAATATTTACCTATTGTACATCGATATTCGTTATCGTAATGAAGGGGTTGTTACATATGGTATCAGAGGGGGTTCAACCCTGTGACTTGGGATCATTATGCCTTCCATTGTATTAAGCACTTGATTAGTAACTTATTGCTAATTAAATTGAAATTTTTTCATCCAGGTAATCATGGTTAGAGGACGTCGTGGAGGTAGATGACTTGGTGCTAGGGGAAGAGGTGTGACACCTCCCGTAGCATCCACGACATAGGGATCTAGCCCCCAAGGAGAAGAACAAGTCATTGGGTAGGAGAAGATTGTTCTGGGGAATGTGGTGGGTATGATGATGTCCTTTCATAGGATGTTAGAGGCCTTGATTAACGAACTAGATAGAGATGAGGCCAGGGTGCTTGTACCCAATTAGGGTTCACAGTGCGCTCCAACTGAAAGTGGTAGCATTCAAAGAGAACTCAAGAAGGTGAAGTTTCCCAAGTTCATGGGTGCCATGGAAGAATCAGTCATCGAGGCATGGTTGGAGAACATGGTAATGTGATTTTCACTTCGTGACTACACCTCCAACATGAAGGTCCACATGACAGTCTTTCAGCTAAAGGGGAGCACTCTTCTATGTTGGAAGACACTCCTACCTCAACTAAACATGGTCGTTGAAGAAGTGTCATGGGAACTGTTTGAGGAGATCTTTTGAGAGAGATATTTATCAGAGGAATTCATTGAGTGCCAACTCAATGAGTTCAACGCTTTACGATAGGGTAGTCGCATGGTGCTGGAGTATGAGGCCAGATTTTTGGAGCTATTTCGATACACTCCACATCTAAACGCGGAGAAGCTAAAGGTAAACAAGTTTTTGCTTGGCCTTAACTTCAACATTTGTGTGAAGGTGAGGATCCTAATGCCTCAGACGTTTCACGACATAGTCGAGAAGGCCTGCATAGATGAGGAAGAGATGACCAGTGGGGGTCAAGGAAAGACTCCTGCAAGAACGACTGGATAGATGATATCCGGAGGGAAACAATATCAGAGACCATCCAGACAGACTTCGGGGTATTGATATATGTCTATAGGATCCAAGTTCACGACACCTCGATGAATGTATCCTCAGCAGAGGAATCCCTACAGAGGACCACCACATCAACTACAACATCGCTTGCAACAGAAGCATTTTAGGCATGTTCAACAGAACAAACCAAGATCTCAAGATGGTAGGCCAACAACTTCTACTTCAAAGACCAAGAGTACTGGACCGAAGACCGGGTGCTGGATGTGTGGAGAGACACACTACTAGCGAGACTGTCTGATTGAGAAGGCTAGAGCGGGTGGGTCAACAGGGAACACTATTGTTGGATATTTGGGCAAGGCCCACAAGATTCATGTTGTAGTGAATAACCTCAAGGCCAAGCACCAGTCAACTGTGCTCAAGACATCAGGTATCATCGAAGACCAAACTTTTAGTATTTTGATAGATCTTGGTGCTACAGAGAGATTTATTTCTAGTGCAGTGCTGAAATGAATTAAGGTAAAGGCAGTCAAACATGATGATTTTAGATACACAGAAATGGATTCTTGTGTCAAATAGAAGGTTGGAGGAAGGGTTACAGACTGTAGCATTGATTTCAGAGGTTTTGTAATGAAGGTCAACCTATATGTCAAGATATTATGATATTATGACATAGTGATGTGTATGGACTTGTTGGAATCGCATGATGTGATACTCAACTGTAAGACGAAACAGTTAAGTTTGACTGATGATGTGGGACAGAGAAGAGTGTTTGTAGGAAGAAACTAGGGAGTGTCCTTGAGGTTTATTTCTTCCCTGCAACTACATAAGAGCATGCACAAAGGATGTAATTTATATTTAATATTAGCACTAAATGACAAGGGAGAGGCAGAAGGATTAGAAAACCTTTTGGTAGTATGAGAGTTTGTTGATGTGTTTCTAGAAGAGTTAATAGGCTTTCCGCCCGAAAGAGAGTTGGAATTTACGATCGACTTGAAACCTAGAACTGAACTGATAGCAAGAACACCTTATCAGATGTTGACACCTGAGTTGAAGGAGTTGAAAATGAAATTGAAGGAGTTTTTGGACCTGGGACTTATACGTCCCAGTGTGTCACCTTGGGGTGTGCCTGTTATTTTCATAAGAAAGAAGGATGGGTCATGGAGACTTTCTATTGACTATCGTCAATTGAACAAAGCGACGATCAAGCACTAGTATTCGTTGAAAATAATAGATTATTTGTTTGATCAAATGAAATTCACGATGGTGTTTTCAAAGATCGAATTGAGATCAGGATATCACCAGTTACAAATTAAAGAGGAAGATATTCCTAAGACCACATTCAAGATGAGGTTTGGGCACTACGAGTTTACAATTTTATCGTTTGGACTTACAAATGCCATGAGGGTGTTCATGAGTTTGATGAATGAATTGTTTTTTGAATACTTGCACAAGTTTGTTCAAGTACTCATTGATGACATACTGATATATTCTCGGATGATGGAAGAACATGACGAAAATTTGCGCTTAGTACTACAATGTTTACAGGAAAATGTTGAAATGCTCTTTTTACCAATCAAGGATTCATTACTTAGAACATGTTATATCTGACGAAGGAATCATTGTGGATCCAACGAAGGTAGAGGCTATTATGAAATGGACTACACCAAAAAACATACCAGAAGTATGCATCTTTATGGGTTTATCAATATATTATCGACGATTCATCGAAGGTTTTTTGAAGATAGAAAATCCGATCACAGAATTACAGAAGAAAAACAAGAAGTTTGTGTGGACCAAGAAGTGCGCGGAATCATTTCAAGGGATCAAGGGGTTTTTGATGACAACGCCAATACTAAAGGTCCCCAATATGAAAAATGAATTCTTGGTATGCACGGATATAATTAAAGGTCCCCTAATATGAAAATGAATTTGGTATGCACCTGATGTGCATCCAAGGAAGGCCTGGGCAAAGTCTTGATGCAAGACTATTGAGTGATCACTTACATTTCAAGAAAACTATATATATATATATATATATATATATATATATATATATATATATATATATATGATAGAATAAAACCAATGGGAAACTTTTCTTCCTGCTATCTCTTTACTTTACACCTAATCCCTCCTGATTTTTCTTCTTTGGTCACCTAACTATGACATATATTTATGTATAGTATGCATATCTCTTCTTCGCTACCAGTGATTAAATTTCAGAATTTGTTTTAATTATTAGTTGTATTGGAGTAATTGAATCAACCATCAAGAAGAATTTGGTAATATTCTCAGTATCACAAGGATCTGATCCCTTGAAGTGTATTTTTTTATATAGTATATTTACGAATGTGCAACTTACATCCCAAACCATTGAGGAACCTTTTGTTAGTATTGTTACTAGTAGACTGGATCATGCCTTACACTCATGGTGACTATTATCGCTCAGGGAAGTTATTGATGTATGCTCAGAGTTGAACCAACTAATTTGTGGTTAGATATTCATGGTTTGGAGAGTCTATCTGGATACTTCACAAACTTCTACAACCGGCTAGTTCTGCCAATCATTTTCACTCTAATTATTTTTATCCCAACTCCTATCGGTCACTAAAATCTACTCTCAATTTTTCTGGCATTTAAAATCCCCCTTTTTGTTGAACTCGAAGGAGTTATATGGGCGTTCGACTGTCATTTATTTAACATAGTCCTTATTAAATCGTCCTCTGGAAAACTTCTTCAGCGTGGTTTATTATAGGTAATATTCAGTTTCTAGCTTGTATTGGATCAATGCCTGGGGTGTATTAAGTCGATATTAACGTTCTATTAGTTCTCTCATAGACAACAAATTATCCGGAAAGGGAAATCTGTGAATACTCTTAATTCATACTCGCAATCCACTGGAATCCATGTGGATTTCTGTCAAGACAAATGTTGATCCAGATTCTGCTTCATGGGGTTGTGGCATACGTTTTATAGATCCTGAAATTCCCTTAGCGTAGTAGTGGCGGGTTGTGCCTAATATATGTTGTGCTTCATGAGGCCTCCTCCGATCTAGGAGATCAAATTCTAATGGTTACCTATGGCATGAGTATAGTTTTCTCCTTTAAGAAAATTGTAGTCTTGTCTTAAACTGCTTGTACCATTCTAGGAGTATGGAATCGATTCCTTTTGTGGGAGAAATTACCATCTCATATTTCCCCATGATTTGAAGGTTCTCTCTATCCAGTAGTGATTTATCTTCCATATTTTTTTTCTTCCATTGTATGCTTTCCTTCCACGACTGAATGTGCCCTTCTCCTACAACAAACTTCCACTTAGATATCCCTTCCCAATGATTTTAATAAATTTCTTCTGAGGAAGATTTACCTTCAGAGATACCTTCTAATGGTTGTAAGGAGATTCTCATGTATCAAATCTCCCTTAGAGAATTGATTCCAGCAAATTAAAAGGAGCTTCTCCTATAGCAAACCTCCCTCAGATATTTTCTTCCAGCAAATTAAAAGGAGTTTTCTCCTGTAGAGAATCTCACTCAAAGTTTTGATTCCAATGAATTAGAAGGATTTTTCTCTTGTAGCAAGTCTCCCTTAGAGAATTGTGTTGGGCCCCAACAACTCCCCCTAAAGTTTTACAAAATTTAAAGGGCCCCCATTAGAATCTTGATAATTATAATGAGCTACAAAATCAACATTTTAAAATAGTTCCATGCCTTGCCTTGTGTTGAGACAAACTTAAGACATTCACTATAGTATGATACATTCATTACAAGAGTATATGTCAAAATTTAGAAATGAGCATATAAATCTCAATTTAAACAAAAACGTTAATTTTTATCAACTGTTTACTTTCGTTTAAATTATGATTATGTGTTCTTTATTTTGCTCAATAGCAAGTTTGACTATTTTGAATAATGGGTTTAATACTTCATCAAATAATATCTTGGTTGATTTCTCATTTTCATAAAATCATTTGGTGATATTAATTAATTAAATTATTTTTTTCATTTTGCATCTCATTTCAAAATAAAAATATTAATTAAAAAAAAAACTATCTATGATTTGTTTGATTTTGTTAAAAAACAAAATTAATATTTTTCTCTTTTCCATTAACTTGAAGCTTCTATAATTTTAAAGGAAATTATAAACAATGTTTGTTTAGAACTTATAGTTAGTTTAAATTCATTTTTGATTTTATTGTTCTAGATTTTGTTTTATTCACAATTTTTAGGTTATTAATTTACGTTTCTTTTTGTTTCACAGGTTTCTATTATCAAATATTTGATACGGATCTGATCATGGCTTGGTTTTAATCCAAATACGTTCAAGATGATTGATCCAAAAATAATATTGGATGGTTACAAATAATTTTATGAACAACAATAGATAAAATTTGAAAATGATTCAAGATCAGACATACGATTTTGCAGGACTGATTGCAGCCAAAACGTGAGGAATTTGAAGAAACTGTTGAAAACCCATTTACCTTCCACTGAGAAATTTTCCCAAAAACATACACGATTTGAGAGATATTGATGTCTCTTTACGAGGCAAATTTCAGGTGGTGAAAATTATTAGTGACACCCAAATTGTTCACTCATTGTATAAATATATGAGAAAGTTTAGAGCCATGTACATCCAAGAATTGGAGAGGAGGATTTTTATCCTTTCTCTTTTGTATATTATTTCTTTTGTAAACTTTTTTTCTTTTCAAATGCAGTAACGGATAGTTGGAATCTTTGAGAGAATGGACGAGTATTTTCAAAGAAGAATATGGAACTCCAGGTTGCTTAATGGCTTTTGTCCTATGAGTAAAATGGTTTTATTTTCATCATAATATCTTCATATTATTTGATTAATTGATTATCCATTTATTTAAATTAGCTTTAGTCTATTTTATCAATAGATGGTTAATTATTATCATTTATATATTATTATTTTCAATCTTTAAGAGTCTATTATCCCCAAAAAATCATTTTTGGACCACAATATGAGCATGTGATTTTGATAAAGAATATGGGAACGAAATTCATCTTTGGCTTTAGACCTGTGTGATGTTTATTCCATTTCGTTCTTTCATTAGTAATGTATCATGAAAATATTATTATGGTTGATTTTAGCTTTAGCTTGTCATCATATGGTGTTTTCATACTGTTAAATGTTATATGTTGTCCATAATTTCTTATTCCATTTTTTTATGTGTGATTGATATATTATTTGATCATTTGATCATTTTTGAATTTATTCTTAATGTTAAATGTTGGATAAAATCAATGTTCAGAGCTGAGTTTTCTCTCATTCTTAAATATTGATCATCTTAAGATCACACAATTTTTTAATTAGATGTCTTTCTGTTGTTATTAATTTACTCCAATATCAAATACTTCTTTGAATGCATTCCGGAAGTGCTAGTATTGTTTTGTTATAGGTTTCCCTTAACAACAGTACATGAAGATAAACTTAGTTAGAGGTTAGTATATGCATTCTTTTCTTTTATTTAGAATTGTTTATGAATGAAACAATGATTACATTAATTATCTTTGACTGTATTTTGTGTCACTGTTTGAATCGTATTCATTTAATATTTATTTGTTTAATATC
>SNQJ01S0084672.1:34539-50674 GCA_010110895.2 Picea sitchensis | reverse complement strand
CTGCAATTACAAGTTGGTGAGAGGAGAAGAAGGGTGGCACATCTCTTGAGGAGGACTTTTTCTGTATTGGTTGAGTTATCTCTTGAACATTGTATAAGCTATTTATGATAAGGAAGGTTTGTTGGGTTTTCTTCCCCTAGAGGGTTTCCCAGGATAAATGTTGTGTCTCAGCTTGTGGATGTGTATTTCTTAGTGATCTTGTTCTTATTATGCTCTTATCTTTATGAAATGCAAAGAACTATAATAATGGCATAAACATTAACAATTCGTAGTTAGGTATTGTTGGTGTGCTATTAGAGATGAACCCTGGGTCTTCTCCTATGCCAACAAATGGTTCTGTTTTCAGGACCAGGATCTTCTTGAGGTAATGTCAAGGTGGTTTCCATAGAATACAAAGATTTAGAAGTGGATAGAAGAACAAGAGAAGGAATTCACAGAAACTCAGAATAAGAACCCTAATATTATCACATAAGACTGGTTGGGAAGGTATATCTTTACTGATATACATAAGATTTTCTTTGGAGGGATTCATAAGGAGCTATACGAGTGGCTAGCCAGATTAGCAGATACCCAGTTTGAGATACGATCTAGACCGCCTGTGGTTTGGATGTCAACGCTGATCAAGAAGGTCAAGAGATTTGATAACACCGTGTCAAGAACAATATATCATTGGTTTGATAGTAACATTGGAGGGTATATCACCGAGTTTTCTATTGACAAAGTAGAGTCATATAGCCAAGCAAAGAGATATTTCTTTAAGGGGCCGAGAGGAAAATTTTCACATTTTCTGAAGCTGAAGATCAAGATGCTACTGCATGAGAAGAACATATTGAAGATACAATAGTGGTTCATATTGAAATATAATGCTCATGAATTCAGACAGCGACAATTCCATAGAGGTTGGACACACGCATAGTGGGAGAATCTTTAGAGAAGTCCCTTTGGTGGACTTGTTTGAGAAAAATCACGAACCAACACAGGAAGAAGGGTTCTACAGTGGAGAAGAAGAATATTTATTGAGTGAGGAACATTCAGAGTCTACTAGGGTAGAGGAAGGGAAGATTGAAGAACCTCATAGAGAAGAGTCATAAACTTCAGGGATTGTGCAGACTATTGAAGTAAATATTATTACACCTCCTATTGTTTTAACAACATCAAGTAACCAGAGTAACCTAAGTTATCAGAGAACTCATAGCATCAATACAAGTGCTTCAGTGCACACATAGTCAAGATACCTAGGAAGATCTATCTCAAATGAGATGAGGTTACCCACCTTTATAGGAGATGGATCTGAAGATCCTGACTAGCATTGGTTTCTATGTGAAGTTGTATGGAGTATTAAGAATGTCGTTGATGAAGATGTTAAACAAGCTCAGTTTAGTACTACCCTGAGAGACCGCTCACTGAGCTAGCACATGAAGTTCGTCCAAGGAATTATCCAACTGAAACCGTTGAACGAGATTAAGACTGAGTTGATTGCTGAATTCAAGAAACCTAAGCCAGAATCACAGTGCATCACAGAGTTGAAAGAAATCAAGTAAAAAGTAGTTGAACTTATTTGGGAGTTTGATCAAAGGTTTAAGACCCTAACAGGTCATTTGAGTTTTTAGATCCCAGGTGAGAAGAACAAGGAATGGTTCATTGCTTCCATCCTACCATACATTTGAGTACCTCTGATGCAGCAGAAGATTGCTTTGCAAGTTGAGGCGTTCGAGATCCCCATGAAACTTGAATTGACCCCTATGGTAGAATCCAACTCAGGTATGAGTCAAATTTTGAGTCATCCAAATAACTTATCAATCCAGGTCGAAGATATGAAAAACTATAATGGAAAATATAAGAGAGAGTACATATGGAGTATCATATGAAAATAAGAAGGTCATGATAAGGAGCACTATCCCCTGTTTCATGAATACTTGGTTTCTAGAGCTTCGAACCCTTTGAAGCAAGTTACTCTACCTTGGTGTGAGGTATGTAGAAATATACATCGCCCTGGAGAATGCTATTACATCCAAAAGTATGTTCAGAGACCTATGAACCTCTACTGCACATTCTGTAAATCTGTGGGTCATGATGAGAAGGACTGTAGAGCTTACGAACTCTTGCATGAAATATCAAGGGATATCTACAAACTTTAAGGTGAAGTACATCAAGAAGGGAACACTGCGCAGTATAATTCCCCTATAAGAGGAAAATTCAACCCTTATGGTGGATTTATAGGAAGAGGATGAGGAGGAGGTATGGGTTGAGGTTGAGGCCAGATAATTTTTTATAACTATGCATAGCCAGGTCATTTGGAAAGGGACTGTCAAAACCTTTGTACCACTTGTAGTTACTGCAACTCAATTGAACATGTCACAGAATATTTCCCTGCACTTTTATCCAAACTTCAGGAATGACAAGGAGGAAACCAACAAGTACAATTAATCACAGCAGAACCTCGCAGAGAAGATCCCAGAGTCGTTGTTATCACTAGAGGAGGTGATTCTATAGGAGAAGACATGTTGACTCCAAGAAAGACTACATAACAATCAAGAGTTAGAAAAGATGCAGAGAAGACACAAGAGTTTGATCCAAATAAAGAGAAACAGAAATTTGAGGAAGCAAGAAAAGAATTCGGGAGAGATTAGGATTCTTCATCAAAGGCTCGATCAGAAGTAAGAGAATGTAGACTGCCTCTGGAATTTTATTAGTCTGCTTCTCTGAGAGAAGGAAAAGAGGTAAGTAAGCTCATGGAATTATTATGCACTTGCATTAATTTGATAAAGGATGAGAGCGTTGTACAAGAGATATAAAACTTGATCAGATAGTATGAGTTAGGAAATGAGTATCTTTTAATGAGTAAAGCAGTACATCAAGTATCCAAAAAGAGAAGGACAAATAAGGAGCTACATTTGAATTCTCAGATCGTATATTATGATATATATTATGTGTTCCTTGACTTAGGGTTGGAGTTCAATGTCATGACGAAGAAGACCTAATCACTGATGGGAAAACCTAAGTTGATTTATTCCCCCATCAGGCTTAGGATGGCCAATCAACAGGCTGTGAGCCCCTTTGGAAGATTGGAACATGTCCCTGTGGACATCAATGGGGTCAGAACATTTGTGGACTTCGAGGTGATTGAGATAGTAGATGATATATATCCTTATACCATGCTATTAGGAATTGATTGGGCTTTCAACAATTCTACTGTTGTTGACTTGAAGAAAATAAGAATGACGTTTGAAGGTGATGGCCTTAGGGTCATCACACCTTTGGATCCTAATGAAGGTCACAGATAAATAGAGCCCATCAGAGAAGAAGACCGCACATATGAGTTGGAGAATATATACAAATTGACAACAAGATAGAAGGTTTACATTAATACTACAGGAGATGGGAATTTAATATGGTGAAGTTACATCGCCTGTTCATCAAACTCATAAGAATCACTGGATAACTGGAATAATAAAATGTATGAATTATCTACACGAAGATGTGTTATACTGACCAGAGAAGTTCACTGGATCAATACAACAGTAAGTAATTTACCCACATTTGATGGTTTGAATCACTTAGAAACTTTCTTAATGGAATTTGAAGAAACTGTATCTGTATAACATAGACTGTTGGCACTGGACGATGCTTTGAAAGATACTCCAACAAGATGGAAGGGAACACATAAAAGGAACATCGTGAACTAGATACAATGTCGCACTTTGATGATAACATAATTTTCAGAACAAGTCGAAGGATGTGATGTTATGTACACAGGTCAAAGTTTTCCGAAAGACCATGTGCGAGGTTGTGAGGAGGTCTGGAGTAACATTCCTTAAGAGAAGTGGGTGCATAAATTCATCAATACTCTAGACACAACGCCTATCAACGGGTACATTCAAGCGGAACTGCACCTCACCACTGCAGATTGACAAGGTATGACTCAGAATTTTGTAGCTACATTTTTATTTGAAATTCAACACCCTCTGGTATATCAAGATTTACAAGTTGTAAGACAAAAAGTATTTGAGGAAGCACCTAGCCTCCATGTGGAGAAAGAATAGGATGAATGGACTGCACCTCTTCAGAAATTGCAAGTATGTTACAATATCAATGTCGATGAAGACGATGATCCTAGGAATTTGAACATCGCAGAAATAGAAGGACCAGGAGTCGAACTACCTTTTATTGGACAACCAATCAAAATAAAGAAAGTTAATATTGGAACAGAGCAAGAACCTAAGCTTGATAATGTTGGAGATTACTGGGATGATGCCACTATTGATAAGATCACAGAGTTACTGCATGAATATCAGGACTTGTTTCCAACCAAGTTCACTGATATGAAGGGCATTAAAGGGCCCATGGGAGAGATGAAGATCCCCTTGAAACCAGATGCAATGCCAATTAAACAAAGACCCTACATATTGAACCCTAAATATAAGGAGAAAGTGAAGATTGAATTAGACAAAATGTTGGAAGCAAGAATCATTGAACCTGTTGAAGAATCATAGTGGATTAGCCCTATGGTGGTTCAGGATAAGAAAATAAGAGAGATCAGAATTTGTGTAGATCTAAGGAAGTTGAATGATGCATGTCTAAATGATCCATTCCCTACACCGTTTACTGATGAAGTGTTACATAACATGGTAGGATAGGAAGTCTACTCCTTCACCGATGGATTTTCAGGATACCATCAGATCAGGATTGCCAAGGAAAATCACCATAAGACCATGATTGCAACAGAATGTGGATCCTACCAATACACAGTGATGCATTTTGGATTGAAGAATGCACCAACCATCTTTTCTAGGGTGGTGGTCGAATCATTCAAGGAGTTTTTACATAAATTTTTGGAAGCCTATTTTGACGATTGGACTGTTTTTAGCTTATTGAAAAACCATATTGAATTCTTAAGACTAATGTTGGATAAGTGCAAGCAATGTCAGATTTCCCTAAACCCAAGGAAATGCATTTTCTTTTCACCCTTTGTAGTGTTATTAGGCCATATTGTGTGTAAGCAGGGGTTTCTAGTAGATCCATCCAAGATTTCCATTATTGTTGATCTACCCCCTCCTACTTCAGTCAGACAGTTGTGCACTGTATTGGGACATACCAGATACTAAAGGGAGTTCATTAAGGGCTATGCATAGATCACAACACTTATGGAGAGAATTTTGAAGAAAGATTGTCAGTTTCACTGGACAAAATAATGTCATCGGAGCTTCGACACATTGAAACAAAAAATGGTTACTGCGCCTATTCTGGTTTTTGCAGATTGGAGAAAGGAATTTCATGTGCATGTCAATGCATCCTCTATTTCATTAGGAGAGAAGTGTTAGCAGACCCGCGAGAAGGAGACATTGACCACCCGTTGTCCTTTGCTAGAAGGAAACTATCTACAGCTAAAATCAATTACATCACGACCGAGAGAGAAGGGTTAGCCATGGTGTATGCGCTGCAGAAGTTTCATCACTACTTGTTAGGAGGACAACTTAAGATGTTCACTAATCACTCTGTGCTGAAATACCTAGTCAACAAGACAATGTTGTGGGGAAGGATATGTAGATGGCTTCTGTTATTTCATGAATATGATTTTGAAATTGTGGTAAATCCAGGAAGGATGAACAAGGGACTTGACCACTTGTCTAGGTTGGAACATGGAGAGGAACCTAAAAGTTTGGAGGATACACTACTAGATGCACAGTTGTTGGCCATTAGAAATTTTGACGATCACTTCACCGAGATAGTTCAGTTCCTATCAACATGAATAGCACATCGCGAATACACAGTCATTCAGAAGAAACAATTGGTAGTGCGCGCTACAGATATTTCACTTATAGATGGACATCTATATAATATGGGACCTGATGAGATCCTAAGAAGATGTGTTATGGAGGTAGAACGACCACTGATTTTAGAATAAGCTCATGAAGGCATCACAGGAGGACACTACGCAGGAAAAGCGACAACGCAAAAGGTTCTTAGAGTTGGCCTCTGGTGGCCCACTTTACACAGAGATGCTAAAGAATACTATAGAGCCTGTGATGTATGCCAAAGAGTTGGGAAACCTTCCAGAAAAAAGGAAATGTCGTTAGCACCCCAACTAACCTTACAAGCATTTGAGAAATGGGCCATTGAGATCATGGGACCTATAAACCCAACAGGGAAGCGCACAAGAGCCAGATATATCATCACTGTGACAGATTATTTGACCAGATGGGTAGAAGCAAGAGTAGTTAAGGAATGTAGTGAAAATACAACTGGACGTTTCATATTTGATGATATAATAACTTGGTTTGGATTCCCAAAGATCCTCGTGAGTGATCAAGGTACACATTTTATTAATAATACTATTGAAGCCTTGACTCAGGAATTTGAAGTTCACCATTAAAAGAGCACCCCATACCACCCACAGGTCAATGGTATGGTTGAATCCTTCAATAAGATCTTGGAGACAATGCTGACGAAGATTTGCAGTTTAAATAGAGATGACTAGGATTTGAGACTACCAATAGTGTTATGGGCCTATAGAACCACTTGTAGGAAGTTGACAATGCAGACTCCTTTTAAGTTGGTTTATGGCCTAGATGCAGTTGTACCCATGGAATATTTAATTCCTAGCTTAACAATTGCAGCCTTATAGATATGGATGACACTGGCGTTGTTCAAGAGAGGCTCGAATAGTTGGTCGAACTAGAAGAAGACAGATTTACTGCAATATTTCATCAGCAGGTTCGGAAGGAACGAGAAAAGGCCTACCATGACAGGCATATCAAGAAGAAAGCATTTAAGCAAGGAGATTTGGTATTGGTATATGATAGAAAATTCATGAAGCATCCAAGGAAGTTCAGAACACATTGGTTGGGGCCATATGAGGTTGCCTATGTTATAGAAGGAGGAGTTACGCAGCTAAAGACTTTGAGTAGGGAGTGGAAGGAAGGATTGGTGAATGGGAGCCAGTTGAAATTGTACTATGACAACTAGATGCCTTGCAACTCTTGGTAAAAATAGAAAGAGAAGGGTATAGGTACCAGGTGCAGTTGAAATTGGGTACCAGACACAAGAAATACAGTTTGCACACAGGGTGGAGGAACAAAGTATAAATCACAGGCTGCGTTGCGCAGTCTGAAGTTGAGGTATAGCAGAAGATTCATATCATAGTGCCTTGGGACGAGTCACAGATGAGTGTTGGGGTTCTGTTGGCACTTGGTTATGGAAGAAAGAGAATATTATGAAAGAAAATGAGAAACACAAAATGCGCGGAAGGAAGGTTGACTAAGATTGGGTCGAAGTGGTTAAAGAAGAATAAAAGATGGAGCGAAGTCTGAGAGAGCATGCCATTGGATGAGGAGATCGAGGAAGAAAGATCAGCAAGGAAGGTGGATCGTGGAAAACTCATCAAGAGGAAAAATCCACCAGTAGATGCTTTGGAGAACCTCGCGAGAAGGAAGGAAAGATAGTATGACAGAGCCTTGAAAACATGGGTCAAGTTTACCTAGGGTTTTAGACACCTAGGGTTTTGGTATCTAGGTTTTTGACACCTAGGTTTTGGCCTAAGCATGTCAGTGAGCTATTGTAATGCATAAATAAAGGTCAAGAGGACCTGGGATGGGTTATTTCCGAGATCTTTGTTGTTAATGTAGAGAGAGAAGTATTGTGTTGTGAGAGAATTTGATATTGTAAGATCTTCAGTTGGGTGCGAAGATAAACCCTGCAGCTAGGTGCGTAGGGAAGGGATATAAAGAGAAGAGAGAAGGAGAGAATATCTGCAAGCTAAGAGCATAGATAGAACTATAATATTTCACCTAATATATTATAAAGCACAGTTCTATGGACGTATCCCTAGGGAGAGGGTGAACCACGTATATCTTGTGTTGTGAGTGATTGATGTTGTGTTCTTTACTTCTGTTACTCTGATAATGCATTAGTATGTTAGATCTGATATATAACTGTGTGAAGTAGGTTTATGCTTGGAAATAATAATCTAATCTCCATGTGTGGTTTACTTGATTCCACTTGCATTTCCTCTGGTTGTAGACACCTGTGTCATGCAACCCCCTATTGCTACTTCGGGTGAGATTGCATCTTCTTCACAGGTGTTTTCGAAAGGGCCAATAGTTAGGGCTTGTTGGTATGCTATTAGATCTGAACCCTGGGTATGCCCCTGTGCCAACCGTTTCCTTCTCCTTCACTTCTCTTCATGTCTATGATTTCATTTTCTATATTTTTGACCATGCGTTGTAGGTCCTCTGTGTCCCCACTTCCCTTTTCAGGAGCTTGTTATATTTGTTTCCCTGGGGGTCTAGTAAGCAACACTCTGGCCCTGGGAGGAGGTGGAACTTCTTTCTTAACTAATGAGACCTGGCCTTCTTTACACCCCTTCATTTGGAACTCTATCATTTTGTCTTCTTCAAAATTCTCAGCTAAGGTTAGTTTGGCGACCCTTTACAAAAACATGGACATAGAAGCTGGGAGAGCATTAACATACACTTTGATTTGCAACTCCTGAGTTGGTTTAGCCTTGGGATGGAATTTGTTTAATATGGTGGTAAATATATGATTAAAATCCTTGACCCTTTCCTTCGAACTCATGGTGGCGGTGAACAACTCAACCATCAACACTCTTGTAGTAGTTTCTTCTGCAAATTTATCTAAAAAGTCTTTTTGAAACTTCGTCCAGCTTGTTATGGATCCTACAGGTAGGTTAAAATACCACGTGGAGGTCGAATTCTCTAAAGTGTATGGAAATAGCCTGCAAACTAAGTCTTCATGTTGGACATTCATTAGTCTAATAGCTAGTATGAATTTATTGATATGATCTTTAGGCAATCCTAAGGTTTCAGTGTCAAATTTAGGAAGTAACTTCTCTGGATGTCGGGGAAGGTTATGTACTCATCGAAGGATGGCCAAAGAATCTCTGGCCAACCAAGGTTGATTATTCTAAGGTGGGTTTTGTTGGCACAGAGCAAGACCCAGGGTTCAACGCTACAACAACGCACCAACAAAGCCCTAACTACCATCCCTTTTGGAAACACCTGCGAAGCAGATGAACTCTCACCCGAGGTAGAGGCAAGGGTGGTTGTAGGACTAAAGTGTTTGCAACCTTATCTAGGACACAGATCTCTGGTTGTACTATTTAATAAATAACTTAGCACTGTCAGTTCCTCAATATGAAATCAATATCCACTTCGATGATAAAACAGGGCTTCGCAACATCCACACTAATCTAATGTATTTAAGAACTTAGCATACGTAAATATATCATATTGAGTAGATCAAGAACTAAGCATAGCCATATAGATCATATCTAACATTCTCACATATAATAAGCACAAAGCATAAGTAGATCTATCTAAATACATCAAATCACTTAGCGAATAACATGTGAACACATCAAAACAAAGCATAAAGAATCATAACACAGTGTTTATGTGGTTCACCCCCACCCTGGGGATACGTCCACCAACTTTTCTCCTTTATTGTCTTCAGTCAATCGGTTACAAGCATGGAGCCTCAAAACCCTTACTCTGCACAGGACATAAGATCTGCACATCTTGCTAGATCCTTCTTCCTTGTGTTACAACACTAATCCTTCCACCATCCACTACAAGGACCTACACTTAGCTCTGCAAGTCTCTTATAGTCATGCACAAAGCACTTATAGAATTTACTTTCACTTAGCATACATTCACATCACATAGATGCACCACTACTTCTATCTTGCCTAAGCATCTATTTATATATTACAAAATAGGCCTAAACATGGATAAACCAATGGGTCGACATCCCAATCCCATTACATAATACCAAAGACCCAAAAAGGGCCAAGATCCCATGATCTCTTATTTGTCTTTCGCTCCTCCTTCGACAGGCTTTATAAGTCCCAAAATAGGTCAACATGACCAAGAATCTCCCAAAACTTGGTCAAGGGCCAACAGGCCCCCAACACTCACCTATGACTCATCCCAAGTCACTCTGGTCTGATCAGTTATGCTTCAAACACCTCGAGTTTGGCCCGATATGCTTCGACTTGCTGCTTTTCTATGGCCTCTTTCTCAGCGAACTCCTATATCAATACGTCATTCACTGGCCCTTCTAGGCATTGTTCTGTTGTAGTGACAACCTGTTCTAGCTCCGCTCCTCATCTTTCAACCTCTGTAAACAACTGATAGTCATTATCTTGTACAGGTTGGAGCCTTTGAGTTACTTCCATAACTTTTCTCTGGATCGTATGGATCTATTGCTGGGTAGTGTGTTTCTCTTGAGATCTCTTCATTCTGTCTATACCTGACAGGGCCTTCAGCTGCACCTGTAGTGTGTCTATCTACTTCTTCGCTTCCTGGAGCTGCGACTCCAGTTCCTGTAACTCTGGGTTCTCAATGAGGTTCTCTTACGTTTGGGCACTATGGTTAGTCAATTACTTGCACTCCTCAATAAGAGCCTTCAGTCTCTCAATTGCGCTCCTGGCAGTTTCTTCTCTTTGGTCTCTTACATCTTGTGGGGTATCGAGTATTGCACGTAGCTCCAAATATGCTATGCATTACTGTAGTTTTTGAATCACTTATTCAAGTTGTGCCACCTGCTGTGGGACTCTCTCTTTGGCCTTTACTTCTAAAATTGTCACAAAGCGAAGTGCTTTGTTGACCCTTTCCTTTACTTCGAGTTACTCCATGAAAAATTGTTCCTTTCTTTGTTGTAGCTGTGCTCTCTCTTCATCCCACTTCGCTTGGAGAGAAATCTTTTCCCATTCTGCAGCACTACATTTATCTAGAAGGTCTTCTTGTACTTGTGATAAAGCCTGGGTGGCTTGCGTTGTTTCCTCCTGTGCTCATCGAAGGTGAGCTTCGATTGTATCAACAATTTTGTAGAGTTGACCTAACTCATCTCCCAGTTTTGGTATTTCCAATGGCAGAGGCATAGTGGAAATTGCGCGGCTGGACTATAGTTCCTGCTACACCCCTTGAAGTTCAACCTTAATTCGATTATATATCTCCTCCTGCTTAGCCTCTTGCTTCTCTTCTATCTCCAGAGAAACATCATTCAGGGCTGCTACAATGAAATCAAATTCATCTGAGGTGAGGGTAGTCTGCATTTTGTTCATAGAGGCTTTCGATTTCTTCTGAGAAGAAGGCTTCAGGGGGAAAACCTTCCTTTTCTTTTAGGGATCCTCCTTGTCTCTAGGTGGTGTAACCTTGCATTTCTTCTATTCAGATTCTACACCATCTATCTCTCTGCCATCACCTCCTTTCTCAAGAGATATGGAAGGATTCTTCACTGAGGTACTACTTACATCTTGGGCTTCTTCATTTTTATTTTTCTTGCTGGGTCCAAGCGTATCATGCGCTGCTTCTGGAATGTCAATATCAGACATCTCCACAAGGTCTACAGGAATGAGGAGGTTCACTAACCAGTCTTTAGTAATCTCTTCTAAGTCCTCCTCTATCGGCTTGTAGTAATATTGAAGTTGCTTCTTGTGCTCGTCAACATGCGCTGTAATATAAATGAAATGGCGGTCCACACTAAATTTCATTAAAGGCCGAAACCGGTGGAGAGTATTTGGTGTGATGCAAGGCTCAGACTGGATGGTTGTCTTTAGTTGGTTGTAATATGTGTGGAATACGAAATTTGATTGTCATTGCTTGTTCATGTCACTGGAATACCATAGTGTACTAAACTTCGTGGCCAGAGGTTCAAAGGGCTCGATGTCCGGGAAGGTCGCACCTTCGGGAATCTCCCATGCGATGAAAGTGATTAAGATTAGAAGCCAGCTGGAGTGGAACTCATATCCTTGATATTGTGCTTCCCTGCAGTCTAGTTCCAACTGATTCACCAGGTACTTTTCCCAATTCATTTGTAGGCCCTCCGCGCACTTTCTTGCGAGGTCGACTACAAAACTAGTCACTTGGGTGGGTTGGTTCTTGTAGACTAACTTTCTTGTGATCAGTTGAAAGGCTAGGCACACTATGTCTCTTTGGATAGAAGCTACCTTGTATCCTTGCGTTCCCTTCTCGACATCTCTGTAAGTGTCCTTGATCCTTTGTGCAAAAGCACGATCCATGGCTTTTCCAGGGTAGAAATCCTGTGGGTTGGGTCCTTGCATGCTAAGCCCAATGATCCGATTTATCAACGTCAGATCCACTCTTATATGCCGATTTAACCACAAGTATATTCCATGGTAACAGGACAGTAGAAACTTGATGCATGCATTCACTTCTTGGTGCCTTCCGAAGTGAGGAATCTTCATGACATTGAGTAGTGTGGACTATGCGAGGTTCATAGTCCATGACTGGAGAACTATCTTCGAATTATTTCCCTTTGTTCTGGTCAGGTACTTATGTGGGGTGAGCATGTTGTAGACCTTCCTGTCACCGAGGTTGAAGTCGCTAAACTTCAACGCTGCAATATTTTCTTGGTCTGCGTGAATTGCACGTATCCCTTTCGAAAGGTACACAGTGACCAAAGCGTACTCAAATTCTCTAGGCACACTATCTCGATTAATTGTACCACTCATAGGTGGTAGATAGGCGGGTAAAATGCTGAGAATAAACTTAGCATTCGCAAGATCGTCTTTGTGCTTGGTTCACTTTTCATCGGCTATCCAAGATGGTCCAGCTCAAGTAGTTGACGGAGTGGTTGGTAGTCTTCTCGTGGATGATGCTTGTACATCTGTGGATAATCGTCTCTCTGACATGACTCTTTTAGTCATCAGGTCGATCAAAACTTATTCAACAACTTTATCTACGGAACTCAATTCTTCCAACATACTCACTCAGGGTGAAAAATCGCACATTTAGGGAACAACTTAGACATAGTACTGATAGACAATTATCACTATATAAACTTAGTTTATTCTGCGGACTCAAATTCGCAATTGGAAAAAGTGTTCTCGGTGCGTGGCAAGGTGGGATAAATAGTTAACTTGATAATGGCTCGCTTGCAACGGGTATGTGCCTCCATTAACTCTTGTTCGGTCCATTATGGCGTGGTCCAATGGTCTGATGACAAACCATAATTTCCTTTCTGCCCATTTGGAGCATCGATCGAACGGTTATAATGTCCCCAATGGCTATATTTCTTCGTCATGGCGAAGTGCCATGTGTTGTTGCTCTGAGATCCCCGCGAAGCTCCCATTTTGCAATTTTTTCGTCTACGAAGTTCCCTCTGGAACCTTCTGCAACTTTTCGATATTATCTCTCTTCTTACTTAAATTTCTATCCTTTTTACCAGTGAGCTTCATCTCGATATTCCTTTTTCCATTATGATTCTTATCTTCGTTTGACATAGTCACTGCGCGTTGTTGAGATTATTTCCTAAGATTTGAAGGTGATACTTCTTCTTTATCTAGGATAAGTACTTCAGTATTCTGTGGATCCTCTAGTGTTCTCTCAGCTTCAACATATGGGTTTCTAGTGTTAAATAGCTTCGATTTTCTCTCCTGTTCTTCAATCAAGTGTGTGATCCTTCTGGTCATGAAATCTTTTAACTCTTGTTTCTTCTGCTCCAAAAATTCTTCTTCTTATTTTCGTCTAGCTTGATCTCTATCAATCCAAGGTTTTCCTAGTAACATGGTAAATATGAAGGGATCATAGCAAGCTTCCCTATGTCTTCCCAAGTTATTTATGTCATGATATTCACCTGTGTTTCTTCATCTAGAACACAGTCAATGTCAAAGTCTCCTATTCTAACTTCAATGCATTCTTTTTCCTTGAAGATCTCTGATAGTCTAACATGTCGATTTTCATTCAGGGTTTCTTTTATTTGCAACAATACTTTCTCTGATTCTTTCTGGGGTTCTTCCATTTATGGATCTACCTTAGGGTTTCCTCTATTCAGATTCATCTCTTCCATCTTAGCAATCATTCTAGGGAAATACAACACTTCATGGTCCATAGCTTTACAACAAAGACAACCGGGTCTTTTGCTAGGGAATTCCTTATCAATATTTCCCAGTCTTCTGCAACTATAATAGAGGTTTAATCCTCTCTTTATTTTAAATGATCCCCAGTCTTTCTGGTACTACGCACTACGATCATGGTAGCTAACCTGAAAAAATTTCTTTCTAGGATCCTACATCCATTTGTTAGTCCAAACACTCTTTCTATGCATAGGTATGACATATCTTTCTCTATTATCAGATATACTCATATCAAGCCTTCTTTCATTTATTAGTACCCTAGTTTTCAAGCTAGAACAGAACCTATCAAACATACCTAGATCCATACTTTAGAAACAAAAATTTCCACTTATCTTACTTTTACAGAGCACAAAGCTTCCAGATATAAAAATTTTAACTATTCTTACCTTTTATCAGAGAACAGAGCTTGCATATCTTACCTTTTTCAATAAAAAATTATCACTTTTTCGTTTCTTAGAGCACAAAGCTTTCAGATCTTGCTTCTTTCCTTCAGATCCAACCTCCTTTGTGTTGGTTGTGGAGCCTGATTATCTTCCTGATTTAGAGGTCTTTTACTTTCAACCGTGTTTATACCCCATGAAGTATTTACACCCCAGAAGTATGTACACTCTTCCACATGGGGGATTGCAAAGGAGGGGTACCCCCTCTGCGGGATCTGGGGGGGCTATCCCCCCGGCTGGGGGGTCTGGGGGCAAGCAGGCCTCCAGCAAGGGTTCCGGGGTAGCGTCCCCCGAAGAAAAAATTTCCTTGTAAAAGTATATTGTAATTTCATTGTAAATCTGGACCGCTCATTATAAGGTCGCAGATCTAATGATAGAGATTATGTTAGGGTTTTTTTCCCTAGAAGGTAACCCTCTTTTATGAGGGAAATGTATTGCAGCTATGTAGGTTGGAAAGTATTGTATTCTGAGAGAGGAGACCGTGAGAGAAAGAAGAGGAAGTTACAACGGGTTTTGTTGTAGGTTGTATCCCTTCATTTTGTTGGATAATAATAAAGAAAGGACTTGGCAATTTCTCTAGTGGATGTAGCCCACACTGGGTGAACCACATAAATCTGTGTCTCTCTTGTATTGTGTATCTCCTGTTTTTTATTTCCGCATTTGTTTTATTTTATTGCTCCACGGTCCTATTTTTCTAACAACTGGTATCAGAGCGTAAGGTAACTCGCAGGAAAAGAGGGTTCCTGGTTCGAGTGGGAGCAATGTTGGAAGATGGAAAGTTTAGGGTCGAGAAATTTAACGGCCAAAACTACAAATTATGGAAGATGCAGATGGAATATTATTTATATCAGAAGGATCTATTCCTACCATTGAGCAGAGTAGCAAAGAATCCGATGGCCATGAAGGACGGAGAATGGGAGATTCTTGACAGAAAGGCTCTAGGAACGATACGGTTGAGCCTGGCAGCGTCGGTGGCTTTCAATATCTCGAAAGAAAAGACAACAAAGGGTTTGATGGATGTGTTGGCCAAATTGTATGAAAAACCCTCGGCATCCAATAAGGTATTTCTAATGAAGAGATTATTTAATATGAATATGTTGGAAGGTGGGTCTGTTGCAGATCATTTAAATGAATTTAATACGGTTACTAATCAACTAAGTTCTGTAAAAGCGGACTTTGAGGATGAGGTTAGGGCTCTTCTAATCTTGTGATCACTTCCAGAAAGATGGAATGGATTGGTCATGGCTGTAAGTAACTCTGTCTCTGGTTCAAATAGTTTAAAATTTGATGATGTTGTTGGTGTTATCCTTAGTGAGGAAATGCGACGGAAAAGCACAGGTGAGACATCAGGTAATGTGTTGAACATGGATAACAGGGGAAGACAAAAGGATAGAGGAAAGGGCTCAAGGAACCATGGGAATTCTAGGAAGGGCAGATCCAAATCCAGACTTGGAAAGATAGAGTGATGGAATTGTGGGAAGAAAGGACATCTGAAGAAAGACTGCAGAGCTCCAAAGAAACAAAGAAATGGACAGCAGGAGAGAAATCAGGAAGCAAATGTAATAGGTGATGTGTTAAAATATGCTTTGATTCTTTCTGTAGATAATATTTCTGAGTCTTGGGTAGTAGATTCAAGGGCTTCATTTCATGCCACGCCCCATAGGAAACATTTTCTAGATTATGTTCAAAGTGATTTTGGACAGGTTCATTTGGGTGATGATGCACCATGCAAAATTGTTGGAATGGGAAAGGTAAAAATAAAGCAAAGCAATGGAAACCAATGGTTGTTGAAAGAGGT
>SNQJ01S0084672.1:9898-34529 GCA_010110895.2 Picea sitchensis | reverse complement strand
AAAGAAGTGGGAGCAAGGCATGAAAGAGGAAATGGATTCCTTAGCAAATAACCAGACTTGGGACTTGGTTTAGTTTCCTACAGGAAAAAGAGAATTGCAGAATAAATGGGTTTACAAAGTGGGAACAAACTTGACTACTGGAGAAAAGGTTGAGCTTGGGATAACCCTTTCATTCTAGCATGCAGACAGTGACCATTTACTGTAGGCCTAGTACTGATACGTTAACCGTGAGAGTATTCCAATTACTAACTGAGATACAATTTATCAGAAGAAAACACGTATGCGATAACTGACGGTAAGTAAAATAGTTCACTCAACTCTGATCATCAATCACATAATAACACACAACGATTTTGTTTTCATCATTAAAGACAAGAACTATACAACAATGAATCAGATAACTTATAAATAGATTTAGTAGCTCTTACTCGTTACAACATCCATTCATGAGATGAAATAAGAAATAATTATTCTCCACATCCAATCATACATGCATTTTATGAAAACACAAACTTGTCTCTGGTCCCAAAAGGACTTCTCAATTAAAGGCAACTCTGAAATAGTTCTTAACAAAACCAAAAATGAGGGTCTTTACAACAACCATCCACCTCTGGCTAATAGGTCAATCCTCTTATTTATAACATACTATTAACTAAAAATAACTACTAAAGTGCAAATAAGTAAACAAAACTCGCCACGTGGCACTCCTTTCTATCAGTTTTTCTAAGAGTCATATCAAGATATCACTTAAGTGGGTGACTCTTCTCGTACTCCGACCACTTGATGAATAGATCCTCGCATGTGTTGGCATACAGGAATCTATGTTGTTCCATCGGGGCCGAGTGAATCTCTCTTATATCCATCGCTTGTGCTTGATACTTGACTATATTTGTATTTAACTATTGCAACATAACCCGAGCTTTGATCGGGTGATCCATAAATTGTCGCACCTATCCTAGCGCAATGTCTGTTACCTTTGCTATTTCTTCAGCCCATGATGAGTCTTACTCAGCGTGTGACTTGACTATGTTGTGCAAGTCGACAAAGTCATCGGGTGTGCCAAACTTGGGCAGTCCGATGTCTTTCATCACCCGATTTATATTGATCCAATTTTTCTCGCACTTGGCCCATTTCTCTTGGATTTCTCGGTGAGGTTCCCAGGACATTTTAACCTAATACTTGGTCAATTTCCTTATGCAGTCGATGTTTCTTTTCCTTAGCACCCATATGTCATGCTCTTCGACATCTCAACCATTTTTCACCGCACTGATATAGTCGATTATTTCCACAGCTTGTTGCACCTTCTCGTACCACCTTTCCATATATTTGCACGTGGCCAATGCCATGAGGGTGTCTTCCTTCAATTTGGCTATCCTTGCAGTGAATAGGTCTTGTTAATCTGTAAAATTCTTGTAGGCCTCCTTGAATTCATTCCTTAGGTACAGTGCGGCCTGTGTGGTGTCCTGGTAATATTTCGCCAAGTGGCGCAAATGTTCCAATTCCTTTAAAGCAACAACTAGCTCCTCTTCATCCCTTTCTACTCTGTCCAGGGTGGCATCTCTGATTTCCATCCCTCCGTCGATGAGTTCGGATGTTTTTTCATGCTCTTTATTTATTAGATTTTCCTCCGTGGTGATGAGGATGGAGCAATCCAGAGTGATCCTCCTCTTCTTGGTGGTTCTCTAGACAATAGATTTCCTTTTCTAATCATAAGAGATGGCATGTATGTCGGCTTCTTCGTCCACAGGTTCGGGAATATGATGATCTCCCCAGGCGAGTGTATTCCCCAGAATTATGATGGTATATACTTGTTCAAGACTGGGTTCTTGAACTTCCTCCCTATGTTCTGAAGGCCCGTATTTCATTTGTCACTCATCTGGGAGCTGAGTACCAATTGAAATTGAGGCATCGGGGGTAGGCTCAATACTTACTTGATCATCATCCATTGAGACAATGATTTCCTGCTGTGGAGATTATTCCTTTTGTTCACCCGACCCTGGCTCTTCTTTCGGACTATCCGCTTGAGTCTCCGGTACATTGGGCAGCTCATTGTCTAAGACACTCTCAACTTCTTGTTCAATTTTTGGAAGCCCCTCAATTTGAGAGTCGATAATTGGGGAAGATGTCTTCTATGGATCATTTTCCTCTTCGATATGTACAAGGGTCACAAGGGATACCTCTGGGCTCTCATCATCATCATCATAGATCTTTATCAGCTCGCTTAAGGGGTTTGACACACTTGTCCTCCCTAATGTTCTGACTATCTCTGGTTGAGCTAAAACACCTATCAGCGATCCGGACGGTGGCGTTGTGAATTCAGGGTCATCTAACCCAGTAATTTCATCAATGTCTATGAATTTGGGGCCTCTTGGGCCCATCTGGATTTCATTCGGGTTGTCAGAAGGAAGTCTTGTCATACATATGAGGTCTGGGTCATCTTGCAGCTAATAAATTATCCACTGCACCTATTCCATCATGAGTAACTCACTCTCCCATGCGTCCTGATTCATGGGGAAACCTCTACCTTGCACCAGGGCTACCTGGGGAATCTCTGCTACTTCGGCTGCTATGTGGGGAACTGCTGATTCGACCGCTATCATTTCTTCTCTGGCTATGAGGGACTCTTGAGCCAATTTTTTCTATGGATTTTTTTTGTTTTTCCATACTCATGACTCTGAACTTGTTCATTTTGGGATCAACCATCCTTTCCACCACCTCATCCCAGTCTTATGAATTTTCTATGAAGATTTTGTCTTCAAATTTGTCGTGGGAATATGGCCAGTAGGATGCAACATGAGAAGCATGTTTCAAGACTAGACCCTTTGGGTCGTGCTTGCAGAATCAGTCGATCTGGAATCAAAATTCCAATTGTCTCAGCCCTTTTTGCTTGGCTTGAGTGGTGTCTTTCACTAGGTAGAATACTACATGGAATCCATAAGGTATAAACACTCGCTTCTTATCCTTGAATAGGGTGGCATTGTAACCTTGTAGGATGGTCTAGTAGCATATCTCTCCCACTACAAGTCGGTCAAGGACATGTTCTGGTAGGAGATGAGGTGATCTCGTGGCCCTGAATACCCTAATGTAGGTATCGCGTTCGTCCAGATACCAATGGAAAACCAGTGATACTCTGACACACCCACCATGATCATAGTTGATTAAGAACTTCTATGTGTATGCGTGGTTGATGAGCTATTACAGTAGTTCTATACAGGGAAACATCGGGATTCTACTTGCCACAATGTGCAGGTATGATCGTCGGATATTCTGGAAAAAAATGGTCATTGAGCGCTCTCACATATAGTTCACTGTGTGGGATGTATTCCAGGAATTCCTCCTATTCTGATCTTCTTGAAGAGTTCTCCCCAATGTGGCAATGTCATCTTGGTCCCTATGCTTTCCTGTGTGTCTCCAAAGGCTAGAGGTTGAATACAAACCTTCTTTGTATATTTTTTAATAATCGGTTATGGTCTTGGAGAAAATTCTAATTGTTTTGCGACCCCTAGAAAAGAGCCTTCTCCTACCTCTGGTTCTTTCAAGTTGGGAACCCTCGACGATCGCCTAGTGGTTGGATTTCTTGGAGGAATTGTTCCTGCAATCGAAATCAATCCTTTAGAGCCCACATATGTTGGAAATATTTTCATTGATGTCAACAGTCAATGTGATGATCTACTATTAATGATGAATTACCACAGATAAGATTTTCATTGATGTCAACAAGTATATCAGTCTGCAGAAGATGTCAAACATTATGCAGAGATCGAAAGCGCAAGCTCCAGAGGAGGAGCGAACAATATGAAGATCTAAGCTTAGAAGGAAGAGAGCATTGCATAGTATATCAGGTCATAGTATTAAATCTCAGGAGAGTTGGCAAATGAAGAGCACTTTGCAGGAGGAGGAGCAAAAATGAGAAGCGAATGAAGAGTGCTTTGCAGTAGCATTATCGAATCGAAGGAAATATTGAGAAGCCTCACCAGCCATCTGATTAGAGTAAGAAGCCTCAACAACCATCCGATCAAGAGGTTGATGGTGTTGATTGTGTGATATAACGGACGAAGGTCATATGGGTGACCATGGGATTAAGGATCATTGAAGGATCGTGGTCATCATATTGAAGCGCAAAGGACCAACAACCGTTAAATCCAGTGGAGCTACAAGGAGGATAAGCCCAAGATTCAACCAACAATCCAAAGTTCTGAAAGGATCATAGCCATTGATCATTCTGAAAAGATCACAGCCATGGATTGTACCAAAAGGATCATACCTGTTGATCGTTTCGAAAGCATCGAGACCGTCCATTGTCAAGGATGGCATGTGGTGAAGGGTCATCATTTCACTGACTCAAATAATGGAAAAGTCAAACATAAGTATTATGGGAACTCGCGATATGTTAGGTCATGAAGAGATCCTAGCCGTCAGTTGAAAGGATAACACGTGACCCTGATCAACGAATTTGGGGATTCATTATTCGGAGAAACAACGATGAGAGTTGTTCGAAAACCTGAAATGAGGAAATGTGAAACACTCAACCTTGGGTCATAACCCGAGGTCACATGTAAAACGTGTTGTGCAAGAGGAGCTAGCACTTTTTGTCAAGATTTCACCATTTTGAAGATCGAGAGGTTCAACATAACATACAACAAACAAAACTGAAGGCCTAAGCCTCGAAGTCGAAGAAGCAAGACATGTTGACAGACCATGTCAGCAGAGCACGTCATCTATGACACGTGGCACAGTCAGATAGTGACAAATGTCAAAGTAAAATTGGCATTTCAGGCACGTATATATCATGAATATGAATGACACGTGGCAGCTACTCGGCACGTACCAAGCCATCATGTGACGTCAACAGGTTTACGTCACGTCGAGATTTTTTACTTCAGGAGTTTTACATAGCAAGAAAACACTCTATTATCTCGAAGTCCCGAACGCTGAAATTCTGAAATGGACACGCGTCAATAGATTGATCGCTTCAGAGAATTGACACGCTGAAGTCACGAAAACCAGAAGGGAAAAGTTCCTAAATTACGAGAAACATCCATCTCGATGCATGATTAAGTCATAGTTGTCAGATTTAGCAGTGAAAGGATGAGTGTAAGGTTTAAACTTGATTGTTGATCTGTCTCCGCAAATATAAACGTAAACCATCTAATTGTATCGATGATATCATAAACATGAGTTTTTCAATGTTGTAAGTCACGAAGACCTGAAGGTCGAGGTGTCGAAATCTCTTCATTCGTCCATCTCATCATAAGATCGAATCATGAGCGTTGATTTGGTAAAGCGCTCAAGAACTCGTTCAAGCTTAGCATTCGGTCACCGCGGTTGGTTATATGTTGTAAGAATATTAAAAGGAAATTATAACATGTCGCTATAATTGGTAAAACCTGTGGTTATGTAATGCACGGTCATGTGATGGTTTGAAGGAAGTGCCTCCATGAAAGCTGGTCTTTGAGAATATAACAGAGATTCGAGATCGAGTTTAAAGGATTAAATTGATCCATGACTATGATCAATTTAACGAAAACCTTCACCGTAAAATAAATAAACATTCATTAAGATTGATTAATCAAAGAGGAACGATGGTCGAAGTATGAACCGATACACAGTCATGATTAAAAGAGAATAAATCATGAAAATATGAATAAAGAATAAAAAGGAAAAATGATATTAATTAAAGTTTAGTTTATCATTTTAAATGAAAAGGTACAATGGTTCAAATAAAGGGACACATTGTTTTAAATTTCACACCAGTTTGAAGATTATATAAATGAGAAAAAGTGGTGAGAAGAATGTGTCTCTACATTTCAGAATAGAAGATCAAAATCTGAAGAAGATTCCAAGAAGATATCAGAGAAACGAAAATGTGAAGATATCAGAGGAAAGAATGGAAATTACAGAGAGAAGATGCAATGCGGTAATGAGAGTCTTGTGATATTCCTCTAATCATAAGATTGAATTAATTCTATAATGGATCACTACTACTAGATTTGAATAAACTCTAGTTGGATAGGTTGGGTTCTATCAAGAAGATGGGTCTTGTAGCAAGCTGGGTCTTGCGCCAAGCTAGGTCTTGGCTGAGAGTTGGTGCTCTCTGAGGGGTTGGTGCTCCTTACTTCAGTTGGTGTTGAAACAATAGCGGGTGCTAAAGAAAATCCTCTTTCACATATATTCATATTACTATGTTCATATTTATTATACAAAATCTTATACAAACATATGGTGTCTTTGTGTTCATTGTAATTATGATGTGATTGTTCTTAATCTGTTCAATTATGTTTTAACTAGTAACTTGTGAAAATAAATTATTAAAATAGTCCACACACTAATTCACCCCCCCCACTCTTAGTGTGGGCCGTGTGTTCTTCAATTGGTATCAGAGCGAAGGTTCCTTCAAAACACAGTTTAAACACTGGAAGATAGATCCTGAAGAAATGGGTGGACAGATGGTTCTCTCCGCAATTGAAGCTCCTTTATTTGATGGAACAGATTACTCCTCGTGGAGAGAAAATATGAAACAGTATTTGAAGTCAAAAGGATCTGAAGTTTGTATTTCAATAGTAAACAAGCCCTGGGACTTAACTACATCAAAGAATATATCCAAAATTACAGTCCAAATAAGATAAAGGAAGAACAATGAAGTGGCATTGAAGATTCTTCTCAAAGGATTATCAGATATAGTCAAGACAAGCATAGGACTATGCACATACGCCAAGGACTTATGGATACATTTAGAAAAGATGTATCAAATCAAAAATAAATACACAGAAGACATTCCTATCAAGGATGAAGATGAAGACTCAGCCATCAATAAAAGTAAGGATTCTCCATAATATTTCGATTGTAATAGAAGTGATATTGAATCCTCCTCTACAAGCAAAGAAGAAGACTCAGATACAATAACAAAATTCTTTGTTAGCATCTATCCCATGGAAGAAGAAGAAGAAAAACTATCAAATATCAAAGAAAAGGTTGATTGGAGTCTCTATGAATACCTCTATCACCATAATGAATCAGATTATAGCGATCTTCATGACTACACTCAAGAATTCCTTGAAAAGAGTCAAAAGCATGTCTTGAAAATAAAGGAAATTCTCAAGGACAATGATAAGATAATTTATGAGCTGGACAATCAGTTAGAAGAGAAAGAAGAGGAGATCATGAAGCTGAAAAAAGAAATTAGTCAAGTAAACGAAAAGGAGAAGGAAGATGATGAGCTTGGCAATCAAAAGTATATCATGGAAATAAAAGAAAAACTCAAATACAAGAAAGAAATCATATCTAAGCAAAAGATTCAGCTAGAAAACAAAGAAGAAGAGATCAAAAGATTGAAAACAAAAGTTGTTGATCTAACAAAAGAAAAGTAAGAGGAAATCAAGAGACTGAAAAATGAAATCAGTCGAGCAAAAGAAGAAAAGAAGCAAGATGATGTCTCAAGAAAAAAGCTTGTAGAGCTAAAAGAACTAAGGGAAAGATATGTCAATCTTAAAATCCAACTTGAAGAAGTCGAAAGAAGAGAGGAGGTAGTAAGGAACCAGTTAGACAAAAAGGAAAAATCCTATCATGAGCTGGAAGCAGAAGTTGTGAATCTTAGAAAGAAGGTTGAGAAATCAGACACCCAAATCAAGTTCTTTAATAGCTCCATGACCCTGGATGAGATCTTGGATAGTTAGATATCACCAAATGACAAATCCAGTCTTGAATAGAACAAGGAAGAAATCAGTACTCCTAAGAAATTTGATGCAGGTCCTTCATTTGGAAAAGGTGAAAACAAGTCTGACACGGTTCCTTCAGTTGTAAAGGATGAAGACAGGTATCAAACATCTCCTTCATTTGTAAAAAGTGAAATCAGGTATGACTCAATTTCTTCACGTTCAAAGAATAAAAGAAATACTACAAAATTTAGAAGATCATATCAAGGAAGACATCCTGAAGCTACTCATACACCTCCAAGAAAGTTTAGAATAAAGACACCTTCATAGATGACTCAAAGAAGGTATGAGAGTGTTTTTAATGGCTATTTTTTTTCTTGTAATGTATATGGTCATAAATCCTTGGATTGTAGGCACGATGGAATAAAACAATTTGCTAGGTACAACAACAGTATAAGATGTTGGAACTACAATCATGTTGGACATATTGCTACACAGTGTTACACTATGAGATTCTATAGTTGTGGTGGACATGGTCACAAATCCCATGACTTTTGGAACTCAAGAAAACAGTCAATAAGAAATGCTTCACACAATATGACAACAAGAGTAAATAAGAAGATATGGAAGATAAAATCCCAAGTACCAAGTAAGAAAGATGAGGAAAATATTGCTCCTGAAACTGATGAAGTTAATAATAGGAGTCCGGGGGATAAAACTTCTAATAAGGAATATTATCAAAACAAGGATAAAGAAGCTTCTGGTGCACATAATAATGACGTTTAATATGAATCTTCAATGCTAGAACAAGAAGAAGAAGTTACAGATAAACCCATTGAGCAAAAAATCTTAAGGTTATTACCTATGAGATATGATGCAAATATTTCTTCAATTAAAGATAGATCCGATATAAATACACTCACATTTGATCAACTCCATGGAATCTTTACAGCATATGAAATGAGGGCAGGGCATGATAAATCAACAAAAGATGAAATAGCTTTCAAAGAATCCAAGACAAAGATAAATCAAGAGAAAAAACCTCAATCCAGCCATCATGAAGAATTTGATGTGGAAGAAGCCAATTTCATTAGAAAACTTCAGAAAGGATCAGGGAAGTAAAAAGGTAAGCTTCTTTTCAAATGTTTTAACTATGGCAAAGTTGGTCATTTTGCATCCAAGTGTCCCTATCCCAAGGAGGACCCTGAAGATGAAGAAAATAAAAATAATCAAAATAAGAAGAAGGAAAAACCCAACTATAAGAAATTTTTTTACAAAGGGATGATGTAATCACATCAGTACTCATATTGAACAGAGGTCAACTCAGTATTAATAGTAGAAAAACTCCTTGTGAACCATGTTTTGGGAGAGCTCATTCTGTAAAATACTTCAAAGTCTTTGGAAGTAAGGGTTATATCAAAAATCTTGAGAAGAATCTCATAAAATTTGATGCCAGATATGATGAAGGTATCCTTCTTGGATATGATTCTATCAAGAAAGAATATAGATGCTACAATATTAGGTTACATAAGATTGTTGAGAGTGTAGATGTCAATTTGGATGATATAAAAAAAATTGGTATCCTAGTTAGTGATCGATGAGAATTGATGGACAGAACCAAGGGTTGTTTGAAGAATATGACCTACAATTATGTTGTGTTCAGTAAGATAGCAGTATCCACAGTAGAAACATTATGATGTACAAAATGAGGTACATGACATATTTTAGAGATAACAAGAGGAGAAACCCTGGCATAAAAATATACCCTTTTAGAAACAAAGGGGGAGAACAGTCAGTAAAAACTCACGGGAAGTTTTTGGTTAGTAAATAGGAAAGTGATTAGATGAAGTTTTGAAAAGACTCAATCACTACAAAAATTGGTATAAAAAAGACTACTCATTAATGAAACACAAAAAAAATAAAAAATCCCAATCAACTGAGATAAGAAGTTAGTAAATTAACAGGGATGAAGCCTTGTCAGGAAGAGATACCTTTTCATAAAAAAGGGGGAGAATACTCAGAAGCAGAGAGAGAGCATATTGACAGGGGGAGTCATACAGTTATGACAGAAAAAGGTTGAGTGCGGGAGGAGTTATCAGTGGTCAGACAAGTACTTATACAAACAGATAATAGGAGAAGAAACCCTTTTCCATTGGTGTCAAAGAGGTAGAGAAACTTCATAAAAGGAAAACTTCATAAGAGGAAAGAATCAACACAGGGCGAGTTTTGTGTATGAAGTTAGTGTGTTGACCTCAATGACAAAGGGGGAGGTTGCTGGAAATATTATCATTGATGTCAACAGTCGATGTGATGATCTGTTGTTAATGATGAATTACCACAGATAAGATTGTCATTGATGTCAACAAGTATATCAGTCAGCAGAAGATTTCAAACATTATGCAGAGATCGAAAGCACAAGATCAAAAGGAGGAGCAGACTGGAGGAGAGAATAGTATGAAGATCTAATCTCAGAAGGAAGAGCACATTGCACAGTATATCAGGTCACATAATTAAAGCTCAGGAGAGTTAGCGAATGAAGAGCGCTTTGTAGGAAGAGGAGCGAAAAGGAGAAGTAAATGAAGAGCGCTTTGTAGTAGCATCGTCATATCGAAGGAAATATTGAGAAGCCTCACCAACCATCCGATCAGAGTAAGAAGCCTCAACAGCCATCCGATCAAGAGGTTGATGGTGTTGATTGTCTCATATAATGGACGATGGTCATATGGGTGACCGTGGGCTTAAGGATCATTGAATTATTGTGGTCGTCAGATTGAAGCGCAAACGACCAACAACTGTTAGATCCAATGGATATGCAAGGAGGATAAGCCCATGAGTCATCCAACACTCCAAAGTTTCGAAAGGATCATAGTCGTTGATCATTCTGAAAAGATCACAGCCATTTATTTTACCAAAAGGATCATACCTGTTGATTTTTCTGAAAGCATCGAGACCGTCTGTTGTCAAAGATGGCACGTGGTGAAGGGTCATCATTTCGTTGACTCAAAGAATGTAAAATTCAAACGTAAGTATTGTGGGAACTCACAATATGCGAGGTCACGAAGAGATCCTAGCCATCGGTTGAAAGGAGAACATGTGGCACTAATCAACAGATTTGGGGATTCATGATTCAGAGAAACAACAACGAGAGTTGTTTTGAAAACCTGAAATGAGGAAATGCGAAACACTCAACCCTGGGTCATAACCCAAGGTCACATGTAAAATGGGTTGTGGAAGAGGAGCTAACACTTTTAGTCAGGATTTCTCCATTTTGGAGATAGGGAGCTTTGACATAACATACAACAAACAAAACTGAAGGTCGAAGCCCCGAAGTCAAGGAAGAAAGACACGTTGACAAACCATGTCAGCAGACCACGTCATCTATGACATGTGGCACAGTCAGATAGTGACAAATGTCAAAGTAAAATTGTCATTTCAGGCACATATATATCATGAATTTGAATGACACGTGGCAGCTACTCGGCACGTGCCAAGCCATCATGTGACGTCAACAGGTTTACGTCACGTCGAGAGTTTTTACTTCAGGAGTTTTACATAGAAATAAAATACTCTAATATCTCGAAGTCTCAAATGTCGAAATTCTAAAATGGACACGCGTCAGTAGATTGACCACTTCAGAGATTTGACACGCTGAAGTCATGAAAACCAGAAGGGAAAAGTGTTGAAATTACAACAACCATCCATCTCAATGCATGATTAAGTCATATCCGTCGGATTTAGCAATGAAAGGATGAGTGTAAGGTTTAAACTTGACCGTTGATCTGTCTCCACAAATATAAATGTAAACCATCTGATTGTTTCAGCGATATCGTAATCAGGAGTTTTGCAATGTTGTAAGTCATGAAGACCCAAAGGTTGAAGTGTCGAAATCTCATCATTCGTCCATCTCATCATAAGATCAAATCATGATCGTTGATTTGGTAAAGCGCTCAAGCACTCGTTCAAGCTTAGCATTTGGTCACCTCCATTGATTATATGCTGTAAGAATATTGAAAGGAAATTATAACATGTCCCTATAATTGGTAAAACCTATGGTTATGTAACACACAGTCATATGTGATGGTTTGAAGGAAGCGCCTCCATGAAATCTAGTCTCTGAGAATATAACAAAGATTCGAGATCGAGTTTAAAGGATTAAATTGATCCATGACTGTGATCAATTTATGGAAAACCTTCACCGTAAAACAAATAAACATTAATTAAGATTGATTAATCAAAGAGGCGTGATGGTTGAAGAATGAACTGATACACAGTCATGATTAAAAGAGAATAAATCATGAAAATATGAATAAAGAATAAAAAGGAAAAATGATATTAATTAAAGTTTAGTTTATCATTTTAAATGAAAAGTTACAATGGTTCAAATAAAGGGACACGTTGTTTTAAATTTCGCACCAGTTTGAAGATTATATAAATGAGAAAAGTGGTGAGAAGAATGTGTCTCTGCATTTCAGAACAGAAGATCAAAAGATGAAGCAACTTCCAAGAAGATATCAAAGAAACGAAAATGTGAAGATATCAGAGGAAAGAATGGAAATTACAGAGAGAATATGAAATGTGGTAATGAGAGTCTTATGATATTCCTCTGATCATAAGATCAAATTGATTCTATAATGGATCACTACTACTGGAGTTGAATAAACTCTAGTTGGATAGACTGGATTCTATCAACAAGTTGGTTCTTGTAGCAAGTTGGGTCTTGCACCAAGCTGGATCTTGGTTGAGAGTTGGTGCTCTCTGAGGGGTTGGTGCTCCTTACTTCATTTGGTGCTTAAACAATAGATGGTGCTAAAGAAAATCCTCTTTCACATATATTCATATTACTATGTTCATATTTATTATACAAAATATTATACAAACATCTGGTGTCTTTGTGTTCATCATAATTATGATGTGATTGTTCTTAATCTGTTCAATTATGTTTAAACTGGTAACTTGTGAAAATAAATTGTTAAAATAGTCCACACACTAATTCACCCGCCCCTCTTAGTGTGGGTTGTGTGTTCTTCAGCATACAGAGCAACATTGGATAATATATATATATGAAGTGTAAACATGAAAAATCAATAGACTGGTAAATACCTGTAAATCTTGCTAAACCTAGTTGTTTGATACTCACGGGATCTCGAAAACTTTTGAATTGGTTCTTTTTCTTCTCTGGATTCTCTGAAATGGATTTGCATGCAGAATGGTTTCATTTGCAATGCCTCGAGAGAATTTAAAATGGGGAAGAACTTACCATGTTGTATCAACCAATTAATTCAGGTGTGAGTGGAATTCAAACAAATATGTCACTGAATCTCTGTAAATTGAATTCATCGTGGGTTGACGGCGAAGGTGTGAACGGTGATGTGGTCTATCAATAATTTCAAACGGTCGTTTTGATTCACACACAAAGAAACAACTAATGCAAAATTTGGAATTAACTAGTCTTTAAATGCTCTGAATCTAATCGTATCTAGCGCTAAAACATGCCATCGTATCGCTTTCTCAATGGGTAGAATAGGGATCGGGGATGCACCATGAAAATTTTCATTTATATCCTTCTACGAAAAACCTCCGACACCGATGGATTTCATTGTCCGGTGTTGGTGTGGAAAAACTGACTCGGAGGTGTGACTTGGACCTAAGGAACCAAGAATGACTTGGGGCTAATCTAAACTGTATGGTTTCTTCAATCTGGTAATGACACATGGCGCTGAAGACTAGTGACTCAATTCATGTGTATTAGTCAGATATGGGACTTTCTTCAAGTTGTGCATTCTAAACTAAACCTAGGCTCGCCGATGCCTAAAAGGTATCGGGGGTCATCGATCGGGGATAAACCTATCGCGTGTTTTTCTTTGGATTAGCTTCTTCGAAAAACTCTTGATGCCAAAATGCTTCAGAAATAGGTGATCAAGGGAAAAATCTTTAGCATGGTTGAAATGTTCATCGCAATTCGGTCTTCCCTGATTCCGAAAAGCGCATCGGGTATCGACTATTGGCGATATCGTTTCTTTATTCCTTAACGTTTACTCCCTTCACCTTTTATCAATGCCGAAGGAGATCGGATATTAGCGATGTTTGTATGTGATACTTGTCGTGAAACAAAAACTTCCTTTCGCCGATACCAGTGAAGATCGACTCTCGGTGATTGAGGTTTTTCGAGTGATTCTTTTTCACCTCTTAATTCCTTTCGATGTTGAATCTTGAGCATGTCGGGCTAAGTGTTTTGGATTTTGATTATTTATTTAAGTGTTAAGCCCTTTTAATTCATGGAGTTTCATAAAGTTAAAAAAACTTGAATAGATAATGAGTGTTAAGAGAACAAACAAAGAAAAAACATTTCTTAAAAGAAAAACGAATTCAGACAGTGCAAAGATTAAGTGGTACCCAAAAAGTGAAAAATTGACATAGGATTTTTAGGGTGTGTTGAGTGCTCAACAGGACCCAACAAGGAAATTATATTATCATCAAGACAGTGGAGTAGACACCCTTTCAACCCACCTCAGAGATTGCATCCCATATGGTACGCAATGACAACAATTAAGGAAGTTGTCCTACCCCATAATTCAAGAAAATAGAAGCTCAATAGGATCCATGAGACCCCCTTCAACAGGGTTGGATCTCCCTTCCCCAGATGGGGTGCTTGGGATGCGCATGAAAGGGGGATCTCCCCCTGAGGTGAAAAGGGGTAATATTATTGACACAACTCCCCAGGATGAAGACCTTGCTAAGCAGACCTCTCCTCTAGTGTGTGGCTAACACTATAAAGTATGAGTTGTGGAACGATCAGATGGTGGAAGGCAGAGAGACATCAATCTTGAGTATCTTTCGAACCACAAGGAATCCTAACAAAAAGACTCCTCTACATGTGGAAAATTACAACATTCAACACATGGATATCCTCTCAAAATGCAAGGGGGGATGAACCATGTGGCCTCACACGAGTATCCCCACCAACCAAGCCAAAAGGGAAAGGACCAGTGTCAAGTGTAATCGGTCATCGCTACCTCAATGCCAGCTAGAAACTAGTGAAAAGACACCAGCTCTGACACCTTGTATCAATAGTTAATGCAGGGACTTTGTGTTGAGAAAATAAATTTCAGCACACAAAGGATCTTCCACAAATCTTTGGATATGGGAGGGATTTCGAGGAGAAACCGGTAGGGTCGAGTGGAAGTAGCTCTAAATGTGAGTTATGTGACGTATTCTCGACCCCTAAACTCACTCTCACCTCATTTATTTCTACCTCTATGTCGAGATCCACTCTCCAAATGAGGAATGAGACCCTTAGCGATTTTTTGATATCTTCTCTGCAACCTAGTATTTTGGTTCAGGACTTCAAGTCCCCCTCCACGACAATGAGTGGGCCTCTTTAACCCCTCCCCGCATCCTGTATCACCCTTATCTTTGTGCCCTCATCCTAGATACTATGGAATCTATGCACAACTATCCACCTGGCTACAGACGTAGTTCTGGAACTGTTACAGGTGAATCCTCTTGTGGAAAAGAAGATTCCCTCTTAGTATCTAGACCCCTAAAACCAAGATAGAAAGGGTGTTATCATTGGTCACTTACATACTTTTAGATCTAATTAAGCTAATCAATGAAGAGGAAGAAGAAAAGTGTAACTTTTTAAATGGTGTTTTTCCTCACAAAGTCCAACTTGAGCTTCAATCCCGAGCTCCTCGATAAGTCCTATAGAACAAACAAATATACAACAAGCTTCCTATTCTATTGAGATTAGCTCAAATAAATATCTATCTACTGAAGACAAGTTCATGTGGAACAAACATAAACTTGAAAGAAACAAGCCAAGCATGTATGTATATTAATGAAAACAAATGAAGAGTACTTACAATCCTCTGATGAAGTTGCAGCAGCTTCTTCCATCTCTCCTTGTCCAACCCCTTTTCTCAAGTAATCTACATTGATTATGCTTCAATGGAAATACCACTTATGATATCATAAGTTTGGTATCTCTCTCTCTATCCATGTACTGTATATTACCTATGAGATCATAGGTTTCATATCTCTAATATTTTATGTACCTTTCACCATGAGAAGGCCTCCTTATATAAGCTTGGAGAGGCCCAACCACTTGAGAGATATTTGGGATAAGTTGAGGATTCCTCTCCTTCAATTGTGGATATTCCCTAATATCATGCCTTGAAATCATATTCGAATCCAACCAAACTTAGAGATTTAGGGGATTCCCCCCTGATTTCCTCCAACAAACCAAATTTCGCCCAAAAAAGGCCAGTGCTCCCTCAAAAGGGACACAGAGAATTGGAACGCTCCCCTGGAAGTGGGTACAGAGTGACAACTCTCCCTAACAGAGCATAGGGGAGCGCTCCCTTCTAGAAATTGACTTTTTAGTGGTTTTTCCAGTGGAAAATGGTTTGTACTCCTTGTCAATTGATTTCTCTTCTTCAAGACTAGTCTTTGAGATGTCTTAAGTGTTATTATGATGTCATTAGAGGCACACCATAGGAAAGATGACAATATGATGTTTGCGACACTTCTGACACTTATGGTCAAGATGCGACACTTGCGGACAAGATGCGACACTTACAACACTTGTAATGATGTCACTTGCGACAACATTGAAGTGAGTAATTTTGATGTGTAACAGATTGCCCCCCAAAGTGCGAAGTCAGAAGACAATGATGATTGAAGTACTTTGTAGACTTTTTCGAGTAAGGGTATGGATGCAAAGAGGCTAGAAAAATATGCACACAACCATCAAACAAATATTATGACATGTTTCAAACCCAAGGCAGGCATACCTATGCTTGAGTGATAAAGACTTTTTTAGGTATGGCCACAATAGAATACATTGGAGATCCATAATTATATTGACAAAAGGTATAGCCACCAAACACCAATGTGGATCTATATTTCCATGACATGAACTGATAGTAGCCACGAAAAATACACTGTGGATCTACGAGATGACAAGACATAGCCACAAACCAATACAAAGTGGATCTATGTGACAGTATGTGTGTCAATATTCAAGAGAAACTCCGTCACAACCTAGGTAAAGTATATATCAGAGTGAATGACTCAACCCAGGGTCTTCTTACTAATCCCTATGTAGTACGAATCTAACCATGTGAATAGATGTCCTGATGTCGAACATGGCAAAAACCACTTGGTTACTGGTTAATGATGTAAATCATTAACAAGTGTGAGGGAAATCACCATTGATGTCAATGATTCCCAAGGTACCCTATTACATTCTAGCAAATGTGAATAGATGAGATTAAATTCAGACATCTGTGGAATTGTCTGATTAGAGGTCAATGATGTAAACCTATTGTCGGACGTGAGGAGGCCTACCATTGAGGCATGCAGGTCCCAAAGTACTAATCGGTTTCTAATTCTGTCTCCTGGATAATGTGTTGAATTCGACAGGAATAGACTCGTCGAAGGAGGGCCTTGATGTATCCCTCATCAACAACACAAAAATGACACAGACATGTAATTTGGTAGATCAAATGAACATGGACTGACACAAGTATTGAAACATGATATTTGTGATGGCTGACTCTCGAGGTAGATACTTCCCTTGAACATTGAGGCATGACAGTAGAAACTTGACAGGGACCAAAACTTGATAATACAATGGATACTGTGACTTACGTCGAGTGACCCAAAGGAGTAAGGAAACTCAAAGGATTGGTTCAGTGCAAAGGTTCAGAATATTGAAATGTGTGTAAAGATAAAATGTTGTGTTCAAGGGCAATTGTAAGGTCACTAGTAAAGTTCTCAAAAATTGCTTGGCTTGCTTCTTTCAAAATTTTCCCCCATCTAGATAGACGAGTACCTCTTTTTGGTTTAACAAGCTCGAGGAGGGTAACACATGCTCGATATAACTCACCTTCGGTAAGTTCTTCTTCTTTTTTTTAACGACCTGGAAGAAGTAAGGGTTCGATCCCTCAATGTATGATCGTTTAACGAGTCCAAAGAAGGTAAAATCGGTTGTTTTTCATATTTAGAGAGTCTGAAAATGACTTAAAGACGACTCCAATGTGGTCCTTTTTCGTAATATTATTTTTGCGAGGCCAAAAAAGATATAAATTATCACTCGAAAGATGCCCTTTCAAACCTTTTAACGAGTGGGAAAGGAAGCAATATCACTCGAAAATCTTTTCATGTTTAGAGAGTCTGAAAAGAGATTAAAAGAGACTCCAGGGAGTTCCTTTTTTGTGTATCCATGCGAGCCCAAAAAAGAGATAAAAGGTTGCTCGGTTACATTCTCATGTTTTTACGAGCGCGAGAAAGAACAAATACTAAGCTAGGTATGCCCCCATCTTGAAAATATAGTGGCTTAACTCCAAAATGATCATCAAAAGGCTAGAGACATGCCCCCGAAGCTTCAATTCATTCACCGACTTCGAGGTTGTCACCAATTTCTGTACTAGATGGAGAAAAAGGATTAGGGTGGATGAAATGAAGGTTAAAAAATGATACCTAAAGAAATACTCGACTCGAAGGGAGAGGTGACTGATTCATTTTTTAACGAGCTTGACATAGGAAAAGAACTATGATCAAGGTTTTGGGTTGAATCCCCTGATTTCTGTTTCATTTTTTAAAGAGCTTGTTTTAGAGATGAAAAACTATGCTCAAGGCTCTGGGTTCAATCCCCATATTTTTGTTTCATTTTTTAAAGAGCTTTCCATAGAGAGAAAAAACTATGCTCATGACCTCTATTTCATTTTTTAACGAGCTTTACACAAAGAAGAGAAACTATGCTCGTAACTTTTGTTTCATTTTTTAACGATATTGCCATAGAGAAGAGAAACTATACTTGTAACGTATTCTTGATCATGACTTCCAAGAGGATAATTCTCTAGAATAAAAACATGTCAAGCGACAAAACTCAGTCATGGCTTCCAAGAGATCTGGATTGGATGGAAGAAGAATACTCTGGAAGGAACACATGTAGAGAGCCGTGACAGGGGTAAGGAGATTAGGCTCCAATAGCCCTACCGAAGAGACCACCATGTCAACTACTAGATCCAATTCATCTGAAGTTCAATTCATGGCAGATAACGCCACATAATTGACCTGTGGCAGGGGCGATACCATCAACATATAAGAACCAGTTAGGGAGGTCATTGGGTTGATGGTCAAGTCAAGGCCAACAAACGAAAGTTGATCAATAGTCACCATTCTTCCATTGTGTGGGAAATATATCACATGGAAAAAAGTGGACACCATAGCTTTCACAACATAAACATAATATCGCCCAAGGAGTAAATCGAAATCCAAGGGGTCCTGGATTACCATAACATCAATAAAGACAGTTTTACCTCCCAAAGTTACCGAAAACTGAGGAAGGATCCCTAAAGGGTGACTAGTTCTTCTGTTGAAAGAGAACATAGTCTGGGTAACCGACACAAGATTAGGATAACCCAAAGCTTTCCAAGCAATAGAGGAAAAAATATTAATGGATGAACCTTCATCTATCAGCGTATGAGGAACATCTCGACCACAAATGTTTACTGTAATCGTGAAAGGCATGTGAGAGGGAAGACAAGGTCTAGTTAGCACACCGCAATAAAAAAGGATGGCCTCATTACTTGGAAGGTTTTTCGTAGGAGAAGGAGGAATGCCCCCCGACACGGTAGATCATGTTTCAACGAGAAAAACGTGGGTAGAATCAGTTTTACTCTCTAGCGGGAGAGTAGGATCGATCAATGATGGGATCGAATCGACCACCTTGGCACTCTTTAAAGGAAGAGTGGGATTGAACGATGATGTTGTTAGCGCTGGAAGTCTCTCCTAGATTGCTTGCAGAAGCAGATCCCAATGCCCATCAGTTTTTTATGTCACGGTTTGATAAATGGGAGATCAAATGGGTAGAGACTCAAGGAGATATCACTCTAACTCAGGGACTGGATCTGGTACGTAAATAACAAAGAAGGTCTGGAATCCTAACTCCGGCCAGTGGGTTGATTAAAAGATGAGCAGGTGGAAGACTTAGTAAGAAAGGTGAACAAACATCTCTGGGCAACAGGCTTACAGCAGTTTGTAGGGGAAAAGCTCTGAATGCAGGATCCTCCTGGTTCAGGGCTTCAAGAAACTGAATAGAAGACTTGACTGGATCCTCCAATTCCAAGTCATCCAGTGTTAAGGAAATCACAGGAACCGATTAGAGACTTCGTAACTATTACAGTGATCCATTACAACATCATCCTATAACAACTACAACTCGACTAGATCCTCCAATTCTGAGCTGCTCTAACATGGTATAACAAAGATATAAAGAAACTGGCATTCATAAGGCAAGAAGTCTCAGAAGTCTATACATAACTAGAGCATCAGTGCTTCATTAAATCTTTACAACTGGGAGCTCTGCTCAACCATCGATACCTTACAAAATACAAAGACTGAGTCTATATACTCAGAGAAAAATGCCTAACAGAGGCGTGCCCAATCGCCCAAGGCTTGGTGCCCCTTCAGTCAAACTCATACTGATATTCTTTGCTGGACACCACCTTAACTGCGCATGGCTCCCACAGGGGAAGTAGCTGAATCAGTAAATGTCGAGTTAGCGTGCGCAAACCTCCTCTAGATAGTCGAGGACTCGGAATGGATTTTCTGAAAGACTGGGTACACAGGACCCTCTCAAGCAGACCGCTTACCAGACCCTCCATACCTTGCAATTAATGATTGAGGTGAGGCCTCAACCACCCTCTCGTTTCTTCATTCATTCCCGGCAGGTATCGGGATCCAGACCACATCGAACTGGAAACTGAAGAGAAAAGTGCCCCCCTTCGGAGATTTAGCTCAACACTTCGAGGCCCGAGTAGCTGCATGACAAATATAAGCACCCCTTCCCCAGGCCTCCACTGATCGGGGTTTTCAATACCATTATGTGCCTATCCACGGGACTCGCGGTCCTAGGCCTTATCAGGAAATCACGTATTGCGATTTTCCAATGCACGAAACCTTTGCTCCCGGGCTCTCCAATATCTCGATTCCTGACTCTTCCCAGGCGTCTGACACCTGTCCTCCACGCTGACTCCCGTCGTGGATTTTCCTCGGTGCGTTGATGGTTGCCATGCATCCTTGAAAACAGACGGTCCCAAATTCACCCGACGTTGTTGTGGGTCCGGGCCCCAGTTTCAGTGCTTTGGCGCTGTCGGGGTTCGGGGTTTCACGGTTTTCAAAGACGTAAAACCTTCACTTCATGAACTCTCGAATGCCGAAACTCCGACGTGGCCAGACCTTGCACCACGCGTCCTTCGGGATGAATGGCTATCATCCATTCTTGAACATGCTATGGGCGCTATCTAATGTGTTAGCCTTGGCGCAGCTTTGTTGATCGTGATTTCTCGCTCACCGTTGATTTGATTCTTTGGATACATCCCGGACGTTGAAATCGGGGCACTCTCTCGCTTGACCTGGGCCCGAAATGGATCTCTTTATGTGCTACGCTTGGGCACTTATCGCAATCCCATAGACCTGTGTACCTTTGTGCCCTGATACTACAATTGTTACTAACATTAGGCTTCATGGGGGATAGAGTCGTCCATGTGATTCTCTAAGGACTCATTTTGCAGTTCCAGTGCCTCGCTGTTGGGCTATGGAGTCATTATTAGGCTGCAAAAATAAAAATGAAAACGAACTAAGAAACAAAAGAGGACAATATTTACAAACAAAGGAGCCATCTGAGACTCAAACAAAACATTTCTTCAGGAAATGCCCATTCACTGGTCTACTGAAAACTTCTTCACCTTCCAAATCTCGCAACTTGTATGTGTTATTTGAGAAAATCTCGGAAATTCTGAAAGGCCCAATCCACAGGGCTTCAAATTTGTTGTGTTTGCCCTTATCTTTCTTAGGAGCATCCCATTTCAGCACCAGGTCTCCTACCTAGAACTGCTCCTTCTTGGCCTTCCTATCGAAGACTTGCTTGATCTTTTGCTGATGGTCCTGAATCCTGTCCATTGTCTGCTCCCTAGCCTGCTGGACCTCTACTAGCTGATGAATTCTTCTGATCATGTCATTGGGCTCTTCTTGATAATCCTGGAAGAATTTCGCTACGGAAATGGCCATCTTAGAAGGGAAGATGACTTCGGCTCCGTAGACTAACTGGAAAGGGGAGAGGCCTATAGATCTCTTTGTAGNATTCCAAGCCCTTTTGTTGTCTTCCAACAACCTTTTGATGATCCTTATCAGGATTTTGTTGGAGGATTCTGCTAGACCGTTTCCCTATGGATAATATGGGGTGGAGTGAATCAATTTGATCCCGAACTGTTCACAAAACTTGGCTAGTGGTTCAGACCCGAAAGCGGCTGCATTATCAATGACAATCTTATTTGGGTAGCCGAACCTTGTGATGAGGTCCTCCAAGAATCCAATGATTACTTTGTGGGAAGCACTCTTGGTGGGGATAGCTTCGATCCACTTGGTAAAGAAATCTGTAGCAGTCAGGATCCACCTGTGCTGCCCACTAGAGGTAGGTTGAATTTGTCCAATGAAATCTAGGCCCCACTGTTGGAAAGGCCCTGAAACCACCACCGGATTTAACGGCAGAGACCTGAGTTGTTGCTTTCCTACAAATTTTTGACATTTGATGCAGGCTCTGACCCTTTTGCAGACATCAGTGAACATGATAGGCCAGTAGTACCCATCCCTAAGGATTTTGTGGGCTGTGGCTCTCCAAAAATGGTGCCCTCCACACAGGCCCCTGTGAAATTCAGCCACGACCGTCTCGGCCTCTGGTGGACTCATGCATTTTAAAATCACCCCCAGGGGGTATTTCCAATACAACACTCGATTGATCAGGAAGTATCTGACTGCTTTGAGCTTGAGAGCTCTTGCCTTGCTTCTTTGAAGACCATCTGGAGGCCGCAGCTCCTGCAGAAAGTATATTAAGTCCTTATACCAAGGACATCGAGCCAATGGGGGATCCCTTTGATGGTCTACGTCAGGCAGTCGATCCTTCTGAATACCTGAGCATTCGTTGATGAAACTTATCCCCAAAGCTTGGTAGTTTGCTTCAGCCAACAACTTGGCTAAACCTTGACCTTTGATCAATTTCGTGGGTTGTATTTCCAGGTTGAATTCCAGAATTTTGGCTATCCATTTACTCCTTCTCCCGTCTATGTCAGGCTGAATAAGAATGTCTTTAACAGCAGCCGAGGGGACATAGGCGATGATTTTTTACTGCAGGACATAGGTTCTAAAATCTTTGAGATCTTTTACCAGAGCATAGGCCTGCTTCTCCATAGCGTCATACCTGACCTCAGTATCCCTGAATGCTCGGATGAAATAAGCAATAGGCTGCTCTAGCCCAATGTTGTTTGTTTGTAATAGAACAACAGCCATTGTGTCAGGTGAGGCAAAGGAGAAGATAAGGAAATTCTTTGAGTAGTCGGGACTGATAAGCACAGGAGCTTCAGTCAGGGCCTTCTTGACTTGTTCAAAGGAATGTCGCGATTGAGGGGTCCACCTTACTTCATTCTCTTTCTTCAACATGGTTGTTATAAGCTTCACCTCCTCAGCAAAGTTAGGCACAAACCTCCTCAGAAAATTAATTTTACCGAGGAAAGATTGGACCTCCTTCTTGGACCTCGGGATTGATAGGGCTTGTATCGCCTCAACTCTCCTGGGGTCAATTATGACTCCCTCTGTCGATACTATGTGGCCTAGTAACTTTCCCTCCTGCATGGCGAACAGAGATTTATTGGGGTTTAATGAAATGCCAAACTTTCTGCATTTTAGGAAAACTTTCCTGAGATGACAATAGTGTTTTTTATCTGATTTTGAAAACACTGTGATGTCATCCATATAAATGACCATGAATTTATCCTTTTCCCCGATGAAATCTATATCCATGGCGCGCGGGAATGTTGCCCCTGCATTCATTAATCCAAACGGCATCTTGGCATACATGAATGTGCCCCATGGAGTGGTGAATGTTGTCTTTTCCCTGTCCTCAGGAAGAATAGAGACTTGATTGTAGCCAGAGAATCCATCAATCATGGACATCCTGGAAGCTCCTGTCACCCTCTGTAGTATATGTTCCATCATCGGCAAGGGGTAGTTATCCTTCCGTGAGCTCCTGTTCAGGTTTCCAAATTCCACATAGAGTCGGATCTCTCCATTATTTTTCCTTACTGGCACCAAGTTGGCCACCCACTCTGAATATCTCAGTGGTACAATGATCTGAGCTTGAAGCAGCTTCTTCACTTCCCTCTCCATGATAGGCAGCAGCATAGGATTGATCTGTCTCAGCTTCTGCCTAAACGAATTTGCATCTTCTTTTAATGGGATTTTATGCTCAATGACAGAAATGTTATGTTTTGAGGTCTTCGTACGTCCAGGCGAAAACATCCGCAAATTCCCTCAAAAGTCCAATGTATTCGGACCTCTTCTCCTTTGTCATACTTCTTGACAATTTGACATACTTGGGCTCACCCTCAGTCCCAATGTTGCACTAAATAGTACCAACATCCTCCTCTGAGACTTCTCCTTTTAACGATACATCATTTCCATCAAAAAGTATTTCCAAAGGAACCAGTCCTCTGGGAATATGGTTGCTGGGCAGCTGTACAATGTCACGCTCTGCAATTTTATGCAGAAAATTACCCCCATCGAGCTCTTCCTCTGAGACGGCGTCTTGGTCAATGTGTATTTCTGAAAATTCCTCTACAGTCTCCAAGAATCTCTTGACCTCGAGATCATCCTCAAATACCTTCCAATGTTTGACGTTGTCAGGTATGGAGGGCCTGTATTTTACCTCTACATCATATTTGAATTTGGGCGGCAAGGGTACTTTGAAATTGCTAGCCGATGTAGCCAAGGAATCTCCCAAGGTGTTCTCCTCTCTTGGGATGAATGAAATGTTAAATGCTGAGAAGAAACTGTCAACTACGTCCCATGCCTCATTTTTGTAGCTTCTGAGTCGAGGATGCTTAGCCTGATAAGCATTCCTGATCTGCTGGACCACCAAC